>JASPKZ010005315.1:0-311481 GCA_030220185.1 Diploptera punctata
AAAAGAGAAAGAGGAAGATGAAAGGAGAAAGAGAAAGAGAGGGGGGGTCAGAAGACAGGAAAACAACTCCAATGAGTCAAAACTGTGTTGATGATATTAAAAAAATATAGGTTAGAAAGGATCGTTGCGCCGATTGAGTACATTGTGGTACACGTCAGAGAGCTGGAAATAAATTAGGTTTCAGACTTTACGGAGAGTATGATGTAAAAAAAATGATCGAATCAGATTCAGAATCCTATACGAATAGATTTGGAAGAAGGGATTTTTAAACATTTACTCCAAGAAATATCCCACAGTTATTCTGTATACTCTCTTGGCTCCATCTAAGCGACATACGTAAATTTCCTCTTTTTCTCTTATTTTCAATCATCTGCATTCTTGAAGTCTTAGTTACCTAGCGTCCAGATACGACTTTTCTTCTTCTTTCCATAATTTTGAAAACTACGTCACAAGACAGTCTGCTAACATTACCTCTGCATAACACCTATTTTTTATTTCACTTATGTCAGTAGCCAATGTCAGCTCATGGGATTTCTCTCCCTCAGTATATCGTTGTTACTATATATGTGACGCTTTTAAGCAAAGCTTATGCATTTACTGGTATATTTTTTCTCCTTTAAACAATTATATTTGATTTACGAGATTAGTAGCATTATTTACATTTAATTCTCTCCATTATTTGCTTTTTCCCTATCCGAGATATTAAGTTTGTTAGTGATAGGGTATCATACATAATTCTAAATGGTAAACAACATGATTTTATAATTGTAAATGTACATGCCCCACAGATGATATAGATGACAAGATCAAGGATGAGTTCTATGGAGAATTAGAATGCTTATTTGATAGCCTTTCACGATATCATATGATAATTATCTTAGGAGATTTCAATGCAAAAGTGGGGTGGGAAGATATATTCAAACCAACAATAGGCAAATTCAGTCTCCATGAAGATAGTAACGACAACGGGGTTAGATTGGTCACATTTGCCACATCAAAGAATCTCATTGTTAAGAGCACAACATTTCAGCATAAGGATGTTCATAAATACACCTGGACGACAACAGATAGAGAAACTCGGAACCAGATAGATCATGTATTAGTGGATAATCGCTGGCACAGTAGCATCATCGATGTTAGATCAGTTAGAGGGACAGACTGCAATTCGGATCATCATCTGGTCAGAGTGAAAATCAGACAACGGCTATCGCTTATGAGAGGAACAAACGCTAAAGATGATTCTGTAAAATTTGAATTAAAAAATTTGAAAAAATGATGAAATGCGGCAAGAATACCAAATCAAAATTTGCTAATAGATTTGAAGTACTGGAATCTTCAGATGAACAATGTGGCAAACGAAGAAGAAACTGATATAAATAAAGAATGGGAGGCTATAAGAAATACTATTAAATTGTCAGCATCAGAAAGCATTGGTTGTTTAAAAAAGAGGCAAAACAAGAAATGGTTTGATGAGGAATGTGCCGATATTATAAAGAAAAGAAAGCTAGCAAAAATGAAATGGTTACACGAGCCAAATGAGGTAAATTTAGAGCAATTGGGTACTATTAGACGAGAAACCACCAAGTCACTAAAGAGTAAAAAGAGGGAATATTTGAGAGAGAAGATTAATGATCTTAAAATGAATGCAAAAATAGGAACATTAGAGAATTATATCAGGGAATTAGAATAGAGAAGAAAGGATTTCAGGCTAGAACAAACATAATTCGGAATGAAAATGGGGATATGATTGCAGATTCCAGGAGTATATTAAATAGATGGAAAAGTTACTTTAATGAGCTATTAAATGTACATACAGAACAGGGAATTGAGAAGGATAATTTACAGACAGCAGAAATGCTAGTTGCAGAGCCAAGTGCATTAGAGGTTGAAATGGCGATTGAAACATTGAATATGTATAAAGCATCAGGTTCAGATGAGATCCCAGCAGAACTGATAAAATCAGGGGGAGAAACATTGATGGACAAGATACGCTGGTTGCTTAGTATGATTTGGGAAAAAGAAGCTCTTCCAGACGAATGGAAGGAATCAATTATCGTACCAATTTATAATAAAGGAGATAAAACTGACTGCAACAACTAAAGTGGCATCTCATTACTTTCAACTTCGTACAAAATTCTAACAAATATATTAGTAAGCAGACTTACTCCCTTGTATTGATGACATTTCTAGGAGATCATCAATGTGCATTTAGAAGAAACAGGTCTACCAACAGATCAGATTTTTAGTATTATAAGACAGATTTTAGAAAAAGAAATCGGAATATCATGGTACAGTACATCAACTATATGTAGACTTCAAAAACGCATATGATTCAATTAAGAGGGAGAAAGTTCTATAGTATCCTGCTGGAGGTCGGAATTCCTTAAAAGTTAGTTAGACTTATACGAAGTGTGTCTCCATGGCCACACAGGGTTATGGTGCGTGTTTTTAAGGCAAACAGTTTTCGGGACACTTTTGACATCACAGAATGGGTTGAAGCACGGAGCTGCACTCTCTACTCTACTATTTAATTTTGTACTCGAGCATGCCATTATTTCCATATTGGAGAATGAGGAAGGCTTACAACTCAATGGTATTAAGAAGAGTTTATAGTTTATGCTGATGATGTAGTATTGTAGGCCGATAGCGAGGAGATACTAAAGGACAATACGCACACACTGTTGAGTAACACTAAGAAATTAGGATTGGAAGTTAAATATCAATAAAACTAAATATATGGTCACACGTAGAAATTCATTATATAATGGAACTGGACAGCTAATGACAAATGAGGGGAATTTTGAGGAAGTGGTGCTGGAATTCAAATACCTAAGAACAATAATCACAAATAGGAATGAGATGCACAAAGAAATTAAACATAGGCTCAATTCTGGAAATGCGTGCTATTATGCATTGCAGAGACTCTTGATGTCCCAACTCCTTTCAAAAAACGTTAAACCGAAAATATATAAAACTATTATTCTACCAGCTATATTATATGGATGCGAAACATGGACTCTTACTTTAAGGGAGGAAAGGAGATAAAAAGTATTTGAGAATAAAGTACTTAAGAAAATTTTTGGACCAAAGAGATGAAGAGACAGTTGAATGGAGAAGACTACGTAACAGTGAACTACATGGTCTTTACAGGAAGCCAGATATAATAAGAACAGTTAGGTCTCGAAGACTGCGATGGGCAGAACATGTTGCACGTGTGGGGAATGAAAGACTTACATGGAAGCTTCTTGTAGGAAAGCCAGAGGGAAGAGGCCAATTTGGTAGACCAAGAATGAGGTGGGAAAATAAAATTAACTATGATTTGAGGGAAGTAGATTATACAGACAATGATTGGAAAGCATTAGCTCAGGATAGGGATGTATGGAGAGCGTATGTCCGTGCGACCATGAACCTACAGGTTCGATAGTGCCAGTGAGTATGTAAGTGTTTGCTTTTTCCCTTCTATTCGTTAAATTTAGGTCAAATGGGATACTACATAAACATTTTTATGTTAATCATAAGTGAAATTGACCTAACCTGGTTAAGTAATAGACAGTGCCTTAAGACTAACTCTGCCAGGTTAAGTAATTATATATATATATATATATATATATATATATATTTATATATGAGACATTTAAAAATATCCTACATCGAATGGAAATTTGGTCCGTAATTCTTTGTAGAATTGCAAGGAACACAGTTTAGAATTGCTTTTATCACGATTTTGGCTGAAAGAGAAAACACGATTTTCCTGACAATATTGCCACCTGTAAAAGTGAAGCTTACCGCTTAACGCTTTTTATCTGTTTAAAAGCAAACAGTTTGTGAATTAAATTATTTCAAGCATTTCACTTGTTTAAAACTGATTTATAACTCTAGTGGGGAAATAAAAAGGAAATACTTCAGAGGCTAAAATCGTTCGGCAAACTATGGGGAGCTCTCGCATTTAGCTATATTCACACTAAATGTTTATATATCTCGATGGTATCTGTGGAGGAGACCATACGTTAATGGTATTCCTAATATACGCATGATGAATGGATTGGACCTAACTAGGCAACATCTTTCAATATTTTTTTTGTCTTAATATGTACACCCTTCGACAAAAAAAAATGAGTCAACTCTTGAACGCACATTTCTTCTATGTTATACTCGGAACAGCGCTGGGTTCAAACTAGGAAACTAGTCATAATTGTGCAGTCCCTGAGCTGCTGTGTTATGTGGCATGAACTGAAGAATCTTCTACGTGTCCCGATAGATCAGCGGTAAAGCACGCGGTCACTGGTTCTGTTAATGAAGATCGCAGGTTTGCGTCTTCAATTACGCAGTTTTTTCGTGATATTTGTATTAAAACGTTTTATGAATTAAATACATTTTATTTCGACATTTGAATTAATCTATACTTTTTAAGTTCATAATTTTTTTATACCGTTGAGGTTATAACGAAGTTAAATTATATATTTTTACACGCTTTATATTAGCTTGACCTTTATCTGTCTATGTAACGAACCTCTATCTATGTAACGGAACCTTTGATACGATTTTCATCCACTTAAAAACATTGGATCGACTTGAAACTTTGTATACTTGTAAAGGACACATGACAATACAATAACTTCATAATTGTTTCCAAAATCCTGGCCAGAATCATCAAAATCAAAAAAATTAAAACCTGTGTATTAGGTTGCGGACTTGTCGGCTTTTTAGTCATTCGTTGTAAGAGCTCAGTTAGTAGAGCGGTGGACTGTAGTGGTATATAATTTCAGCAATCAATAGGTAGCTGGTTCAAATCCGGGCCGGATGTTTTTTAGAAAAGTATTAAGCAATTACATTTTCAAGGGATTCCGGTTTATGACAATCAATTAAACTAAAAATAAAAAAAAGTTTAAAAAACTGAAACAGCACGCTTTATTAGATAACCAAACTTAAAAATAAAATAATAGTTTAAAAAACTAAAACAACACGCTTTATTAGAAAACCGAACTAAAAAATAAGGAAATAATTTTAATTTCCAACACGATTGCGGGAAAAATTAAAGTGGTCAACAAAAAAAATAATCTTTAACACATCTAGAATAAAACTAGAGTTATCTAAAAGAAAAAAAATACCATCAAAAGCGTTGGGTGAATTTTATGGTTTTTACGTTTTCCTCTTAGAGACTTCACTTTTACCAATATCTCTTTATTATCAAGTATAAGTATTAATTGATATAGAGCACCCCACACTTCTGATATTAAAATTATTGTTTTTGTAGATAACTCTAGTTTAATTCCAGATGTGTTGGAGATTATTTTTTGTTGACCACTTTAATTTTATCCCAAGCGTTTGGAAAATAAAATTATTTTAAATTTTTTTAGTTCGGTTTTCTAATAAAGCGTGTTGTTTTAGTTTGTTTAAACTACTAATTATCTTTACCTTGTATACTACCGTCTTCCTCAACTATCTAAAATTTTCGTTGATTTCATTCTAGGCCTTTCGATGCATGCTTCATCTTCTGGAGTTGTTGTAGCAGTATTGAATTAACTGTATGTCGAATATAGGGTTTTGCTTCTTAGGCACATTTTCTTTGAGAATGTTTGTATTCATGGCCTTCTTGATCATTTCGATTTCTTGTAATATGTTAATTTTGTGTCCGTTGTTTTCTCTGTGTAAAATTTGCATTGTATTATAGATATTGTTTAAACTGTGGCCGCTTCTGAAATATGTTTAGCGAAATTTGATTTCATTGTTAAAAGAGAAGGCAAATCAAATTTTGCTGTTCACCAGGCTGAATCCAATCGAAAATGTGTGGGTTAAGATGAAAATAGAGATGAACTCTAATTGGCCCGCAGATGCACGAAACACGAAAGATGGCTTATGGGCACAAATTCAAGACGCCTGGGTTGCTCTAGCCGATCGTCCACGTGCCTGACGTGACCTGGCCCTCGGGTAGATCAGACAATTTGAAGGTAGGATTCGTTGTGAGTCCAAGAACTCCAGTGAATGCAGAACTTGATTTAATATATTTATTAAAGACGATGATTAAAAAGTTACAATATTGTGTCACTAACTGTCATAGAGACGAGGTTGGAACCATGAAGAATAAGCCCTGATGCCAAGGGCATCAGCCGTTATAAACCCTCTGATAAGCGGGCGTGGCATGGACGCTGAGTTTTAATGTATCACCCTCATTTCCAAATAAAGACATATCTCTTCTAAAGTTACGTATGAAGACTGGAATTTTACCAGCCATGTTATCTTACGGTATTCAACTAGAGGATGGAGAGTAATCTTATCTTGACTCGACGCCCCTGTATTAGACTGGGGGATGGTGAGTAATATTATACAAACTCAATGCCCCTGCCTGTTTCAACTTGAATATCCACATGTAATTATTATTATATATTTAGAGGTGTCCAGTACGCAATTTCCCTTCATAATATAATATAAATACATTCTAATTGTTAATTCAATACTTTAATATATATATAATATATATATCTATATATCTGGTTCTATGCTATTTTGGCTAACAGTGCAATAATTAATTAGTATAATAGGCGTAATAATGCTACAGCCAGCACACTTCCGCCCTTAAGATAAAGCAATGGAGCTTAATTTTAAGCTTCTTTCTTTACTCTATTATGATCTTGAGATTTATTATTACTATTACTTACTTAAGTAATTTGCAAATGTATGAATAACCTAAAAGAGAACAAGTTACGCATAAATGTGAACGTTAAACACAATAATGGAATATTTGCGAACTTGCACTGGACACGTCTATTTGTATTACCCTTTACCTAAAATAAAAGAAAAACATTACATATTAATGACATCAATAAGTGATCACAAGTTACATATATGTTATAAATACATTATTATATATATATACTTTTCGAACATAGTAGTTACTGTATAGTATTGCTTGATTTCTCTTTTTCAAACGTCTGTCCAAGTTCCTTTTAATATTTGTTTATTTCTTTACTTAATTTATGATGCACTTATTATTTCTCGTGGTCACTTTCACACTTTTTTTTTACTCGGTTGCACACATCTATTGTTATCACTATGTTCTCCATGAAGGACACGGTTTTTTCATTTTACTCGCGGACCTCGTACGAGATACGATCGGAGCCTCTTCTTCTTTAGAATCTTCGTCATCTATTGCTGTGAAGTCCTTGGTTCGGTCTCCGCTTGTGATAGGTAGTGACACAGTGCTTCCGTGATAATGAACATTGCCTGTGTGTATAGTTTGTTGTAAAAAGCAATGTTTTCTCATACCATCGATACAATCCATGGGTTGCCATTTTTTCCACAGCCAAAAACCAAATTTTCTGCAACAGCTGCAACAACAGCAGCTACAGCAAACTGCGACGAAGATTACGGTGGTCAGTATACCTAAGGTTGCTGCCCATGACACATAGCCTAATTTCATTGAGTGCTCTAATTTCCATTTCTCATCATTAATCATATCGTTAACTTCATCAATTTTATGGCTCGTTACTTTCAAATCATCTGTATGCGAAAGGACATTACTCATTGGAAGGTTTTAGTTGAATTTATCAAGGAATTTCAATTGGTCAGAGGTTAGACAACAGTCAAAGTCAATTGGGAGGTAGGAGTGATATCAGGAATGGTAACATTTTTGGAGATAGTAGAATATGCATAAATCGTAGTATGAGCACTGTAACCTTTACATCCTGGGATCAGTCTCAGTTTTCCTCGTCCTTTCAATGTAATGGATTGTGGAGCTTCGTTAGGGCACAGGAAACGTGAAAGATCTCGCGTATTGGCGTCACGTGAAGGAACTCGTTCCCCATTAGCCTTTAACCATAGTGTGTTCTTAAGTTCCATCATGCGATGTGAGCATGAACTCGGGACCGCCGTCGTCGATGGATGCACAAGTATTGCTTCGCAGTCTATACCTTCTTTATAGATAAGTATTGGCTCCATTTCCTTGCAGACATATTTAAATTTATTTAATTGGAAGCATGTATCGATTTGGTATTGTGTCAATTTTGCGAACTTCTGACGTAATGGATCGCTGATAATGTAGTCCTTCGTAGTTTCTAAGCAGATGTACTTGGACGTATCTCCTTGTTGTCCTTGGGTGGGAAGGGAATGATACGGTATAAATGATAATGCTCAGGTAGAAGTAAGGGAACTTCAATAACATAGACAAGATACTTAGCTTGTAGGTAAATGTGTGTGGAAAATTATTTGGATTAGTTTCTTGAGATGGGAGGTTAACAGGGTAATCAAGTCCACTTAATGCTTGTTCTTTACTCATCAATTTTCTTATCTTTGATGGGATGATAATTTGTGCCTGCAATGTGCCATCTTTAGATTGAATAATTGCCTCAACAATCAGATTAAAAAAATCGCGAGTACTTTCTATTGTCCGTTCAATTTGCAATACGTGTTCCGATAACATAGCTATCGATTGAGTTTCCTCATATATTTCACTAGTGATATTGTTTACATGTTGGGTTAATCTTGTTAAACCACTCTTTAAAGTTTTCTCATTCCTATCAACATCTCGCAATGTTGAATTAAATGATGTTACAGCTGATTTTATAACTAACATCTGGTCTTTTGCTATTCTAATAAAATCTTTTTGCTCACCTTCTAGCTCGTTAATCTTTCCTGTATAATACTCGGCATCTTCACTACTTAATGTTCCAAAAAGAATTTTAGTAATTTGGCCTACGAAATTTAACACACCCCGCTTCTTACGAGTATTACTTGGTTCGACTTCTGTGTAGTCTACTACAATATTCTTTAAATTTTCGATCTGTTTAATTTTATTGTTAATGTATGACTTAAAATAAATACAATCTGTATAGCGATACCAAGATCGACTCTTTATTGACTCGCAAAAATTGAAAACTAATTTAGAATGTTGTTTTACTTGGTTTAAAGAATCTTTAGCCTCCTGCATATTTATGTAAGTTAATAATTTCCATTGAGATGAGTAAAGTTGTACGTAACCTCGTGCGTCAAAATAAACATCCGCGTTTTTGTTGATGGTTTGTTGTTCGAAACCTAGTGGGAGTACTGATGGTAGTACAAGGACTAGTTTAAAGAGTATCGGCAGAATCAATCCTGCAAAGAAGAGGAAAAATAAGGTTTCACTCTCTTTGCATGTACTACTTGAATCTTACTTTTTATTTTAGCTACCCTTGAATTCCTATTGTTGTAATTATTCTTATTCCTATGAAATGTAGTGCAAGTGTACCGTTATCATTGACCTTTACAATATTGTAAGGTCCTAACCATGGACAACTTAGTTTCTTAGACACTCCAACCTTTGTTGCGTCGTTACTTAATAAAACCTTCATACCTTCTTTGAATTCTACATGATTCGCTTTATTTTTATCGTACTTTTCTTTTGACCTTCTTTTATTTTCACTAAGTTTCTTTTTGCAATGTCATGTGACACTTGTAACCTATATCTGGTATCAGCTATTAAATCATCATAATTATATAGTGGGGTAGTGGGAGGTTTTTGCAACGCTCCTGGAAGATTAGCTAATCTACCGTACAATAATTCAAATGGAGTATACTTTGTAGCTGTATGTGGAGTGGTATTGTAAACAAACGTTGTGAATGGGATCCATTTTTCCCACTCTGTCTGCTTATCCGTACAAAAACAACGAAGATATTCTACTAACACTTTGTGTGACCTCTCTAGTGACCCGTTGCTTTCAGGATGGAAAGCTGATGTTTGTAATTTTATTAATCTTAAATAATTTACACATTTGTTTGAATAGATTACTCGTAAAGTTAGCGCCCTGGTCACTTAAAATAATTTGTGGAATTCCATGCACAAGACATATCTTTGTAACGAATGCTTCCGCTACCGTATTAGCTTCCTGGTTTAAAATTGGGATCGCAATAATATATTTAGTAAGGTTATCCTGACAAGTCAAAACATATTTACATCCGTTTTCTGTCATCGGTAAGGGTCCTACTATATCAATCGCTACTTTAGCCCACGCTTCTGATTGCGTATCTGTGATTGCTAACTCTTGCCTTGTTAACGGCCTTGTAGCCTTGTTTCTCTGACAATTTCTTATATAATTTTCAATTTCTGTTTTCATACTTTGCCATGAAATGTATAGTTTTATTCTTTCGAAAGTTCTGTGAACACCTTGGTGTCCACCAATAGGGCACTCATGTATTTCTTTAATTATATTTGAAGAGAAAAATTATACGCTCAGACCGGGACTTGAACCGGGGACCCTTGGTTCTCTAGACCAAGTGCTCTATCAACTGAGCTACCTGAGCAAGTACCGATCTAAACGCAAATCTCTCTCTATATACATTGTAATTCCCATCCACCAAATGCTGTGAAGCCATGCTTCTATCTTGCAAATGGCGGCTCCTTTATTAAGAAGACATATTTGGGAATTATACACTACAGCCAGTACGGCTTTTTCCAAGTTTTTATTATTAATTTCGTACATCTCAATGATGGATAAATCATATTTGAAGAGAAAAATTATACGCTCAGACCGGGACTTGAACCCGGGACCCTTGGTTCTCTAGACCAAGTGCTCTACCAACTGAGCTACCTGAGCAAGTACCGATCTAAACGTGAATCTCTCTCTATATACATTGTAATTCCCATCCACCAAATCCTGTGAAGCCATGCTTCTATCTTGCAAATGGCGGCTCCTTTATTAAGAAGACATATTTGGGAATTATACATTACAGCCAGTACGGCTTTTTCCAAGTTTTTTATTATTGATTTCGTACATCTCAATGATGGATAAATCATATTTGAAGAGAAAAATTATACGCTCAGACCGGGACTTGAACCCGGGACCCTTGGTTCTCTAGACCAAGTGCTCTACCAACTGAGCTACCTGAGCAAGTACCGATCTAAACGCAAATCTCTCTCTATATACATTGTAATTCCCATCCACCAAATCCTGTGAAGCCATGCTTCTATCTTGCAAATGGCGGCTCCTTTATTAAGAAGACATATTTGGGAATTATACATTACAGCCAGTACGGCTTTTTCCAAGTTTTTATTATTGATTTCGTATATCTCAATGATGGATAAATCATATTTGAAGAGAAAAAATATACGCTCAGACCGGGACTTGAACCCGGGACCCTTGGTTCTCTAGACCAAGTGCTCTACCAACTGAGCTATCTGAGCAAGTACCGATCTAAACGCAATTCTTTAATTATGTTTTGTTTTCGCTCATGTGTTAACTCACTTTCATTTATTAAGAGACAGAGATTCGAATCTCTAGATAAAGCAGCCGCATTTGTATTTCTTTTTCCAGCTTTATATTGGATATCATACTGATACTCTTCTAACAAGAGGCGCCATCGAAGCAACCTCGAGCTCGGGTCTTTGACATTAAAGATCCATGTCAATGGCTTATGGTCTGTTACGATTGTAATATGGCGTCCTAAAAGATAAGGTCTGAAATGTTTGCATCCCCATACTATAGCAAGTAGCTCTTTTTCCGATACAGTGTAATTTTTCTCATGACTGTTAAGTGTCCTTGACCCATATGCAATTGGCAAATCTTCTCCTATCTTACCTTGGCTCAATGTGCAACCAATAGCATTTTTACTTGCATCTGTTGTCAAAATGAATGGCCTTGTGAATCTGGGTATTGAAGTAGTGGTGGGTTTACTAATTTTAACTTTAATGCATTAAAAGCTTCTTCTTCCTTATCTGTCCATTTGAATGAAACGTCTTTTTTTTAATAGCTCGGTCAACGGCCTTGCTAATGAACTGAAATTTGGAATAAATCTCCTATAGTAGCCTGCTAGTCCCAAACATGATTTTATTTCTGTCTGCGTCGTCGGAGCCGGGAATTGAACCACAGACTCGACTTTCTTAGGATCTGGTATAACACCGTCTCCTGACACAATATGTCCTAAATATGTTAATTCTGTCTTTAAGAACTCACATTTATCTGGCTGTAATTTTAATTTATACTGCCGAAACCTATCTAAAACACTTCTTAACTTCTCATTATGCTCCTCTATTGTTTCTCCGTACACGATCACATCATCAAGGTAAACTAATGCTTTAATACCAATTAATCCTGATAAAACAGTATTCATTAACCTTTGGAAAGTTGCGGGTCCTGCCTTAAGCCCAAATGGCATCCTAGTATATTCATAATGTCCTGTAGAAGTACTAAATGCTGTCTTTTTCCTATCACTTTCCGCAATTGGAATTTGGTGATATCCGCTCGCACAATCAAGAGCTGTAAAATACCTTGACCTACCTAGTTTGTCTAGAATGTCCTGAATACAAGGGAGGGGGTAAACATCACCTATAGTTACGTCATTTAATCGGCTGTTTGCGTTTATTGGAAGCGTCCATATTTTTTGGAACAACTAAAATCGGAAAGTTGTAAGGACTCGAACTCGGTACTATGATTTCGTCCTCTAACATTTGTTCTATTTGCCTTTGTACTTCCGCATTGTGCGCTTCGGCGATACGATACGGTTTTACATGAATGGTACGTTCCGGGGGAATATCTGGTGTTGGGATAGAATGGACCGCACCTGTCGTCTCAGTAAGCTTGTCCCCTGGCAGATGAAAGATATCCACATACTCGTGACATAGTGACCTTACGGATTCTTTCCCTTCTAATACGTGATCTAGTCTCAGCTGTTCATTAAGTAATATATGTCTTTTTTCGTTTGATTTATTTTTAGATTGAACGTTTACAGCACAAAAGAATTGGGTAGGGGGTTCTCGTATTTTAATTCAACTGGACCTAGTTCACTTTCGTTTTCAGTGGTATTAACTTTACAAACAATTACTTTATTTTTCTGAACTGTGGTCAGCACATCGCCTATAAAAATACCCGGTTTAATTTCTTGCTTTGTTACCAAGATAACGCCTATCTCTTTTAATGGAAGTTCGACAATACTTTCTGTTCTGGGAGGGATCTTTATCACAGCCTGACCTGACTTAAAGTTTAATTGTACGTCATACTCTTTCAAAAGTCTTGGCCTATCACGATGTCAAGGTTTGTGGGAGGTCATGCACAACATAAAAGTTATGAATACACTTAAATTTATTATGGTACACTGGCATTACAATTCTACCTACTACATCTAGTGTAGATCCTGTCACACCCTGTAGTATCACATTCACCTTTTCTATATTTGGCACATTTACTAGAGAGTTGTATCGAACGAGGGACACTTGCGACCCTGTGTCAACGAGTGTCCGACCACACTTTAAATTATCTCCTCGGAGATTGATTACCATTAGATCATCATTATGTGAACACCCTTGGTTCACATCCAAACTCAACACATGTGTTTTAACTTCCTTTATCTCATTTTCGTGTACACTTATTTCCTTTACCGTACTTATTTGAGTTACCTGTTTTTCATGGGATCCCATCTCTACTACGCAACCTGCCTCTTCATCTTCGGATAACCCCGGTTGCTTGGGCTCCGTCAATGAGAGTTTCCCTGCCGGCCCTGTGCACGACAGTCCTTTGTTTCGTGTCCCACCTTGGAACACGTCCTACACCGCGGAGCGTCTCGGCGCTCCTTGGCAATGTGCCCTTCCTTCTGGCACTTAAAGCAAGTGACATTTATTCGAAAAGACCCATCTTTCCTGTCACTACTTCCTCGGTAATCAGTTTGATCTCTCTTTACAAAGTTATTAGTTTTCTGTGGCACACCCTGTTTCTTATATCTACCTGACAATATCGCGCTTTCTTCCTCTAAAGCAACCTCGATTGCGTTAGGGTGAAGCATGCGTTCGTCCCTAGCTCTAACCACAGTCTAAATTCTTTCCTCATGTAGACCCTGTATAAAACAAGCTTTCGTAATATATTTATAAAATGCTATCGCACCTTCATGATGTCTGTCGGGCAAAACTCTAATCATGGCTTCAGTCAATTGAGTCGACATGGTGTCTATTCTACTGCCCCAATTTGCAACACCTTCACTTGATCCTTGTTTGCTATTAATAATTTACATGCGAAGAAATCTATTGTCCTACGCACTGTATGGTTTTCCTCAAGAATTTGTTTTATATCTTCCCAACTTGACCTATCTGACCTAGCCAATAATTTTGTTTTAGCATCACCCGTTATTTTGGACTCAACAAATTTAAGCATCAAATCATAATTATCTGGATTAATGACCGAAATAGCAGTCTCGACATTTGAAATGAATTCTCTCAACTCTGATTTATTACCATTAAACGATTTATTAATTAATTTAATGGCCTGAGGAACACTGATATAGTTAATTTCATCGTTATTACTAAGGGAATCGACGCCTGCGTTCTGTAATGACATATTGCAGCACTAATATCAAAACACTAATTTAGGATACTATCACTGAATTTAAGAAACAGGTAGATGAGTATATACTTGATTATCCTGGGCTTACCTTCAGGTTTTTAGGAGTGGAGGTTGAACAGGGGCCCTCGGGTTATTAATCAGCCTCAATGATGTTCTTATTCACTGTAGCCGTCCGCTCAGCTCTGGAATGGTCTTGTGGAGTGGTACCGTCTCCTCAAGTGGATCTCCTCGAAGATCTCTCCAGTTCTCGAACCTGCGAACCGTCGCTAACAATCCACCGTCGCTAACAATCCACCGCCGCTGCCACCAGAGTTTTTGTCGTGACCTGGCCCCGGGGTAGATCAGACAATTTGAATGTAGGATTCGTTGTGAGTCCAAGAACTCCAGTGAATGCAGAACTTGATTTAATATACAGGGTGGACCGCTCGAATGGACCTAATTTCAATTGCTTGTTACTGGCAAACGGTTGAAGATAGAAACTTAAAACAACGTTCATATTACAGAAAAACTCACCAAGTTTTGATATCCAGATCACCACATCTCTATATGAGCCCCAGCAGTCACTGTGACGATATCAAAGCGATGAACAATTTCTTGCCAAGTACGTTGGAGTATGTCTTCTGGAATGTTCTCAATAGCCTCTATGATGCGCTCACGAAGATCACGAAGGTCTTTGACTGGGGTGGTGTAAACTTTATCTTTGACATAGCCCCAGAGAAAGAAATCCAGTGGTGTTAAATCGGGAGATCTCGGGGGCCACGCGATTGGTCCTCCCCTACCAATCCAACGGCCAGGGAAAATGTTGTCCAAAGTCGTACGAACTTCATTGGACCAGTGGGGAGGAGCACCATCTTGCTGGAAAACGATGTTAGGCTGCAGTTGTTTCAATTTGTGGAAAGAAGAACTGCTCCAGCATGTCAAGATATGTGGTACCACGAACAGTTTTCTCGGCGAAGAAAAACGGTCCAATGACCTTATTATGTGACAAACTGCACCAAACATTCATCTTCGGACTATCACGAACATGCTCTTGAATAGCGTGAGGATTCTCCGATCCCCAGATCCGCACATTATGCCGGTTTACCTTGCCTGACAAATGGAAAGTGGCTTCGTCCGAGAAGAAAATCTTGGTCATGAAGTCAGGATCAGCGCCGAGACGGTCCAGCATCGTATTGGCGAATTCCACTCGTTTCGGCATGTCATTCGGCTCCAGACGTTGCACTAACTGCACTTTATATGCGTGCAGTTTGAGGCGTTTGTGGACAATCCGTTGTAATGTCGATTTTGGTATTTGAAGTTCCCGCGAAGCTCTTCTTAATGACTTCCGGGGGCTTCGCTCAAATGCGGCTTGAACATTTGCTACCATTTCATCGGATGCTCTGCGACCACCACAATGCTTCTTCAACACAGATCCTGTAGCTAATAATGTATCACGCCACTTCTTTATGCTTCTAGCAGTTGGAGCATCACGGTTAAACACACGCCGGAACTCCCTTTGAACTCTAATGATTGATTTAAACTCCGCATACCACAAAACAGCTTGCGCTTTCATCTGCGGAGTTGCCATTTTCACAAACAATTAAATCTAAGAACGAGAAACGTATCTTTGTGCCATCTACCGACAGGATTCGAAACTTGGTGAGTTTTTCTGTACTATGAACGTTGTTTTAAGTTTCTATCTTCAACCGTTTGCCAGTAACAAGCAATTGAAATTAGGTCCATTCGAGCGGTCCACCCTGTATATTAAAGACGATGATTAAAAAGTTACAATATTGTGTCTGTAACTGTCATAGAGACGAGGTCGGAACCATGAAGAATAAGCCCTGATGCCAAGGGCATCAGCCGTTATAAACCCTCTGATAAGCGGGCGTGGCATGGACGCTGAGTTGGAATGTATCACCCTCATTTCCAAATAAGGACATATCTCTTCTAAAGTTACGTATGAAGACTGGAATTTTACCAGCCATGTTATCTTACGGTATTCAACTAGGGGATGGAGAGTAATCTTATCTTGGCTCGACGCCCCTGTATTAGACTGGGGGATGGTGAGTAATATTATCCAAACTCAACGCCCCTGCCTGTTTCAACTTGAATATCCACATGTAATTATTATTATATATTAGAGTGTCCAGTACGCAATTTCCCTTCATAATATAATATAAATACATTCTAATTGTTAATTGAATACTTTAATATATATGGATTCTATGCTATTAGCTAACAGTGCAATAATTAATTAGTATATGCGGTAATAATGCTACAGCCAGCACATGCCTGTAGATTTTTTTGCATCAATGCCCCGCAGATTGAGGGCGGCAATAGAAGCTGATGATTCATAAACCCGATATTGATTTTGTTTTTGTTAAAGTTTTTCATTTTAGAAGATAGTATTTCCTTTATTCAGTTAATTATTAGAAGGTTTTCAATTATGTGTTTTGTGTGTCCATTAAAGTCATAAAACTCAAATATAAAATTAAATATGAAACTATATTACAGGCGAAATGCTATCCTAACATTCAGTATAAAAAAAGTAGAACGGGAATCGAACCCGTGAGGTTACGAACGCAGATGTTGTGTGTTAAACCGCTCGACCACGGAAACACACAAAGGCAAGCTCTCTCTTTTATGTTACTTGAGTGTTCACTATGTTAACTAGCAAACACCACAGTACAATTACTACAAACGTGTTAATGTGAATAAGGCTTCTGCTCACGAAGCGCCGATCGGTTGATAGAATCAAGAGATGACTCATTTTTTTTTTGTCTGAGGGTGTACGTTAAACACGATACAAATTGTATAGAAAACATGATCTAAGAAGAAACCCTCTTACACTGGAAAGTTGCGTAGATCCCTTAAAAATTTGTGCATTGAAAGATGTTTATTATAAGAAATGCCACGAGTGATTTCCAAATTATCGATAAATTCACGACTAATGCCCCAAATCGGAGTCAATGACCAATCACGTAACAATAATTTTTTATTTACAACCCATCACAGTCGTGTTTCGCCTAAAATTTACGAACTACAGTTTATCATAATAAAGAAAGCACCTCCTATATAACATTTTTAATAAGTCGTAGCATTATTTTGCAGTGACTGACTCTCTAAGGAATACGGCTACCAGATTGTGTATATAGTGCACGAATGTCAACAAAAAGCGCATGCGAGAGATAATATAAAAACATTTGTAACAATTGATTATATCACAAAAAAAAAGAAACCACTGTTTGCATTTTATTAAACGAATTATTTTCCAGGGAATGACGTTCCAGAAAAATATAACTGACATATTACATCATAGGATACCATAAATTAATTAATACCTAAATGTTGGATATAAATTTCTCCACTGGGGTGCATTCTTAAAATATTGCGATCCTTTGGTTGCAGTGATGAACAAAAGAAGCAAATTAAGCGTACCAATCATTTCTCATTTGTTTTCAAACATCGCCGTTTACATTAAATATATAAATATTTTAAAATAACTGTAGTTAAATAATGATTTGTGAGTAAACAGCTTAATTTTATTCGTTAAACAGTGCTAACAAATGCCACTATTGCTTTCCAAATTCTCTAGATAAATTGGAAATCACTCGTGGTATTACTTATGAAAAATCATTTCTATTAAATATTTATTTTGAAGACTACTCTCTCCTTAAGTTTTTAACAAATTGCATAGGTATTTCTTTTAAATCAGTGTTATTTTTGTTGAAGGCGGAGTAAGTATTTGGAGCTACGTATGTTTATACAGTTTGACGTGACGGATAGTTGTTTACCTTAGAACAGGAAGCCTACACTTTCATGTTCATTTAATTGTCCATGCAGCTGATTTGCACAAACTTTGTTTATTTGTTAGATATACTGAATATGGAGTAGGTAGGCACATTTAAGATGCAAGCAACTTGCTTGGGTTCGCCAATACATTTGTAACACTAAGTGAGCTAATCGTAGGCAGGAGAACCCTTCATGTGTTCTGGTAAACGATTCCTTCCGTATTTCTTTTTCTAAAGAAATTAAATAGCCTTTACAATGTTTGTACCTCGTTTTAAAATAAATGATGAAATACTGTTTTTTTATACGTCAGACACATATTGTCCCCTGCTCTTAATCCACAGTACATAATGCTAAATATCATATCTTTAATCAATAATGGCGACCGTGTGCTAGCTCATATGGTAACATGAGTTTGTTCCTGAGAATTAAAATATAAAATTATGGAATATTCACCTGAAAACTCCGTCTCCTCAACTTAATTAATTATTTAACTGTAGCGCTTTCGGGACTTGTCCCATCATCGGCAGGGTTCCTGAGTGAGTTAATTCGATTCCCGGCGGAGTTCAAATTCCTAATTGTAAAATTATCTGTGTCCGGGATAGAAATGATGGTGTACAATTCTTAATCGCTAGATTGAGCGCCTGGTGCCTGGATTAAATTCAATATATATCAATAGTAAAATAAAATAAGTTAAAATACCTTCTTAGGTAAAATCCGTCGTCCTCAACTTTTAAAATATGTGATCTTTTTGCCTGTAGGCCTTTCAGGACATCCGTCCCATCTTCAGCAGTTCATTCTTCGCTACAGCATCCAGGTTGATGTTTGATGCTACTGGTCCTAATGTGGACAGTCACGACAAAGCCACATTAGGACCAGCAGCATCAAACATCAACCTGGATGCTGTAGCGAAGAATGAACTGCTGAAGATGGGACGGATGTCCTGAAAGGCCTACAGGCATAAAGATCACATATTTTAAAAGTTGAGGACGACGGATTTTACCGAAGAAGGTATTTTAACTTATTTTATTTTATGACTCTCCACCTCAACGGTTTTAACAATGAATTTTATTAGTATATCGATAGTACATATGTTGGGAAAGTATGTTGTATGTTTACAGTGACACATTTGTCGAATGGCGAAGTTATGCTTGGCAGCCTCCTTGGTTCTTTACGGCAACGGATTTCACCTCCCTTCTCTCTAGCACCACCTCTCCTACAACACATACTATACACGATCATTTAAGCATACGCTCGTCCTGCACTCCTCTCAGTACATAATACAAGTAAAATTCATTTGCGTTTAGTTCTTCTGATTTTTCACAACCCTTATAGTCTAGCCTTAGAATCCCTTGTAATAATTGACCATTCTCCCCTTATTGCTCTTCATTACTTCTAATTCTAACTCAGAGTTCTCAAATTTGCCTCGACATCATCCACCTCTCTCAAAATATGTCACACTAGTATACGTGGATCATCCGTTTTGAATTCAATATTATTTTAGGCATACGGTCCCTTTCCATTCTAATCAGATGTCCCAACCAATCCAATCTTTGGACCTTAATTTAAGCTACAATATCAGTTGACATATTGCATTTTCAATTCCATATTATACCTTATTCCCCATTATCAAGTTTGGGTCCACATACTTTCCTCAATATTTTCCAAATCATTATTTAAAATTCCATTATTTTTGTTAGTGCCCAAGTCTCATATCGTCCTGTCATGATGTTATTGAGAGCTCTGATGCTACGAATAGCGCTTACTGCTTTATCTTTATATTCTCGTGAATACAATTTGCTGACATAATTAATGTTCCCATTCAAAATTTTCTACTTTCTCACTGTCCCGCCCTTTAATTAAAATCTCATGAAACCGTTCTAAATTACCAAATTTATTTGTTATATATTTAATTTCATCAACATTAATATTCAGCTCTATTTATGAGGTACCTCTCTGAATCTGTAATTTCTTATTTATCACTCCTAGTGATCTTGTCACGACATCATCAACATACATCATCCACTATCTTGTCTTTTTGAAGATTGAGCCTTTATTGTTTATTTCCAAGACTCTGATAAAAGTTTTGAATACAATATTAAATAATTCTGAGGAAAGAGAATCCACTTGCCTTCTTCCGATTTTAGATAAAAATTCTCAGAAAAGAAATTTTGTATTATAACTCTGATATATGTTTTTGAGAGAGTTAATTTAAAATTAAAATATAAAATTATGGAATATTCACCTGAAAGGTCCGTCTCCTCAACTTATTTATTTAACTGTAGCGCTTTCAGGACTTGTCCCATCATCGGCAGGATTCAAAACTGGTGTTACACTCAAGATCTGGTAGAGGGGGTTACATGTATTGGGTTCGTTTTCGTTTATCAGATGGTCGTTGTTGCGAGCTGCTTTTATGATTTCCATCTCTTCGAATACGTTTATCTTCGTTAGGGTGTTTTCAATATTTAACATGCGATGTCCTTCATGGATAACGTGTTATGCATAGCTTGATTTTACTTCTGCTTGAATAAAGTCTCGAAAAAGTTCTTTAAATCTGATGTTAAAACTACTATTTGTTCTTCCTATATAAAATGTTTTGCAGTCCTCACATGTCAATTTATGTACTCCTTTGCTGTTGGAAAATTTTATTTTCTTCAATGTTATTGTTTATTATGTTCTTTAATTTGTTATTAGTTCTGTATACTATTTTTACGTTTTTATCGGCTTTCTTTTGTGTATTCGCTAATTTTGTCGTTTCTTTTCCTGTATATGTAAGTGTTATCCATGTTTTCTTGTTGTTATCAGAATCCATAATTTTATATTTTAATTTTGAATAATACCTCAACGGAACACATCATGAAACTTTTAAAAGAGTTAATTTAGTAAGCCTAATCAATTTTTTAGGAACAATAAATCATCTCGTAGATTCCAATACCTGGAAACGGCTGATACTTTCAAATCCCTATTTAAAGTCAACATATCCTGTATATTGTAAGCCCATGTTTCCCTTAACAGAGATTTAGGCGCTCTCCCCCTACAGGGAATAATTTGAACCATACTAATTTAGTTACACTTGTTTTCGTATAGATGTCATTTGAGTGGTCCGTGGTCAGCGTTCCGCTAGAAAACCAAGGTAGTATTAGGACGGGAAAATTCGGTAAATTTTGCTTAGAGGCCATTTCATTCAGGCTTAAGAATCTTCTACGAGCCAGAAAATCTTCAGACTCGGGACTTACGGCTTAAAGTCCCTCCCGGAGGACTTGCTCCTTGGATTTTCCATCCTAAAAAATTCATCGACCCTGGCCGAGTTTGAACTAGCGACCCTCGGGACCAAAGGCAAGGAGCATAACCACTAGTCCACCGCGGCCGACTAAAGTCAATATAATATATTATAATGGTTATAACGTAATATTATATTCCTTAAATTTTATGTGCATTGTTGTATGGTAAATTAATGATCTACGGTACTTCCATTCTCACTAAATCCACATTGAAAAACACAGAGGACTTGATTAATGCATGTTCCGAGATATTTGAAAAATATACTTATAAAAATCTTATCGTGTGATTCAAAATTAAATCCCTCTATAATTATTACAGTCCAATTTACTGCCCTTTTTATGTACAGGGCATATAATAGGGTTCTTCCATTCCTCAGGAAACAGTTCTATATTCCAGATGTTCCTGATAAAATCATATACGCTCTTCCAAATGAATCTATCTCTTTTGTTTATCAGCTCTGCTAATATACAATTATCTCCTAGTGCTCTATTATGTATCATTTTCTAACTGCACATCTGTAACAGTAGAATATATACTTCTGGACCATAATATTGTTACGTGTCGCGCATAGCGACGTTTGAATTGCGCGGGCGAGTCGCCTCTGGTGAGTTAGATTAACTGCAAGCCGGCAGAATTGTCTGGAGTGTGTTGCCAGACAGTTCTACCGGTCTCCCTCTCCCGTTTGGAGAAGGATCCTTATCTAGAGGAATCTGGGCGCCGAAATTGCGCGAAGCCATTTCGAGACCGTTCCTCCCGCTTATATAAAAGAGCGAGGAGAAGGCCAGTAAGTCAGTTTTGCGATAGTCTTGTGTTGGACGGTGAGAGGTTTATTGTAAGAGAAACTGTGAGGAAGTACTGCGTCTGTAACTATGCTATAAGTGAATATCTGATAAACTATAAAAGAAGAATAATTGTGAGATAGAATTGTAATTGAAGAATTTGTGATAATTGTTACAAGAGATTAAATTGTCAACAAAATTTACATAATATCGAAGCATATATTTATATCGAAATAATCAGAAAGGAAAACCTTGTGCCATCTAGTGACAATATGTAGTTTCTATATATTGTTTAAATGTATAATTAAAAAGTCCTTCAAGATGTTCCTTCCATTTATCTAATATTTTTTTCTTCCATCAATCTAATTTTCATCTTTGCTTGACAGATTGTAATTCTAGGTTCAAATATATGCTTAATGCTACGTACAATCTGAAAACAAGCTCTTTGTTCTTATTCCTATTAATTTTATCTTGTGTATCTAAAGTTTTATTTTCTTTAATACTTGTTTTTTTCGTATCAATGATTTGCCATTTCTTCTTGCTTGATCATACTCCTATTTAATAGTTACTTTATTTCTCTGCAGCATTTTCAATCTTAACTTATTTCCTTCCTTTCCAAATTCCACACACTCTTCGTCAAATCAGCCATTTCTTAAGCTGAATATACTATATCCATGCGACTTTTCTGCTGATTTCTGTAAATATTTTAAATGTTTTATCAGTTTTTTCTATATTATTTTCTATTAAATATTATTTTTCTAATCCAGTCTGTACTTTTGCGTCATATTATTGAGTAATGTATAATGTTCAAGTGATCCAGTTGCATATATCGTCTTCATAACACCAAAACGTTTATTTAGTATATATAATTTAGATCTGAAATTAATTATGAGAAAGCACTGTGTGAGAGTCTGCACCTCGGTTAAGAGCTTACATACAGGGTGCTCTAAAATTCCCCTTACAAACTTCTAGGACTTGTAGAGGGGACTGGGTTGAAAATATTTAGAATTGGAAACCATGCGCGGAAACTTACCGTTTCCGTGCTACAGCCGTTTGAATACATGCTTTTAACGCGACCACTTTTACTAATAATTGATTATGAGGTGTAACACAGTATATCACTTGAATTGCAATTCAACTCATTAATACCCAAAGAAACAAAATGGAAACAGCGTCATTTTTCACATACACTTTTGTTTACAGTTAAACTTGAACTGTTTTTGTCCTTTTGGAATGAAGGTTAACATTCAGATCCACTAAAAGTGCGCTTCGATGTGACGACCAACAACTTCGCTGCACACATTGTACCCTACGAATGATGTTTAGGTGAACGCACTCTATCACACCTGCTGCATCTGCAATCTCTCCTGCAGCGATCACAACTCTTGCCACCAGATCATCTTCTGTCTCTACCATGGTGTCATAAACCGAACTCTTCATACGATACCAGAGGAAAAAGTCCAATGGAGTCAAATCCGGTGATCGTGGGGGCCATGAAATTGGACAACCTCGGCCTATCCATCTGTTTTCGAATCGTCGGTCCAGATGTTCCCGAACGTGAAGTGAAAATTGAGGGGACGCGCCGTCATGCTGAATCCACATGTTTTGACGGACGTTCAATGGCACAGTATCCAACAACACACCCAATATTTGTTGTAGAAATATCAAGTAGATGGGGCCTTTTAGCCTAGATAGAAGCATGTACGGTCCAATCACATGATTATCCAGAATCATTTGCTATGCCACTTGAAGCGGAGTGAGGACTCAGCGGCCGCATACGCTTCTCCCGCTAGCCCGGCCGTAAGTCGGACGATCCTCTCTGCAGTTTCTTTCCTGTACTATCATTTCAACTATAAAATGTTGTATAATCATCACAATCCCATATGCCATTTCCTTTCCACCTCAATTTTTGTAGTGCGCATAAACCGATTTTGTACTTCTTCAATTCCACAATTAGTTTTTTGAGAGTGCCAGGACTACAGGGACGTCTTTCGTTCCACGTTGTTAACAAAATACATATCATGCAGCTTATTTCGGTTATCTGGTTGTTTCTTTGAGACTGACCGGCCCATTTCGTTGGGTTTCTAAACGTGTTACTTTTTTTTTTAAAGATGCAGAATTGTCAGTCCTCTTTTATAACCCCCAACTTCAACAACCAGGGTACCTCTCATTGGCTGACACTTACTCTTTGACCTGTCCCTCAAGAGAGGTCCTATCATCTACATATAGAGGTCTTCTGAAATGGTACGTAAATAGTATGTATATCGAATTTACGCCATCTATCCGCATAGTGTGGAAACGTCAAGTAAGAAAAGTGCAGTGGGTCGAACTGAAATATTGACACTATAATTTACTACATCTATTACAAACATCACTGTCAACGCAGCAAAACCACATATACCAACGTACTGATACTGATTAATAAATCATCAACTATAAATATGGTGGGCCTAATCAGAAATTTAACATGATCAAATTCAAGAATAAATATGTCCTCAAAAATATAAAATTTTAACTATTCCTTTCACCTATTTCATAATACCTGCCGATGTATTGAATGCAATGATTATATGAATATACATTACAATAAAATGACGAAGATCATACAAAAAAGTACCGGTATCCTATTAACAGATCAAAATTTGGAAAGAGGGGGTGCGGGTGGATACAAGAATCTGCAATTCAAAGCAAATTACATGAAAATGAGGTAGGCTTGGTACTCTTTTGGTTTTGGCGAGTTTGAGCCTGAACATTTCTCGATTCTCACTATACAGAATGTCGAGTTGGTTTCATGACGAGAATGGGTACAAATTAATGCAGGATATCTTCTCTTCTCCGGAACTGAAGATCGAACATTGGACGTACTGTCAGCAGTCATAGGCCTTTCCCCTGGACTATCTGATCCACGGGACTACATGTACACCCAGCCGCTACTCTAACTATTCGACCATTCAGTTCGTAACTGTTTTATACTGGTTTATGACGTGGGATTGAAATAAAAAAAAAATTTAATTTGAAAGTTATGTAATTAAAAGCTATGTATTTTACAATAACACGTAAATAATAATAATAATAATAATAATAATAATAATAATAATAATAATAATCTTTGTTGTCTAAATAAATAAGAGGAATTTATAAAAAAAAGTCCACCGTATACTATATTTACGTATCAAAGACTGTTCTACAATACTGGTGTAAAAGAAAGTATAGGGCCTATTAATATTTATTCTGAAAAAAGGAAGTTTATTTTAGTAAAAATAGACGTAAGGAAGTAATAACATATAGTATAAAGTCACATCGATATATTAATGCATTCTGTATATCCAAATATTCGTATAATATCTCTGACAACCTCAAAGTTTATCAGAAGAACTCATTTCTACTCTGTTAATACTTTAGCAATTAAATGTAAACATTTGGTGCTACGTTATTGACAAAATTCGTTACAACAGAACGACAAAAGTACATTATACTCGTTTTTATGTATGGAATGTAGTTTGTTTCATTAAAATGAGAGGTAAGAGGGAAACTTGCATGTATCTGAGGTTTAACATGCTGGTGTAAATGGGTAAGTAAATATGGAATTATAGCTAAACATCACCACAGAACAATATAACATGACCACTGCAATACAATATGTATGCTTGTTTATTAATACATATTTCGTTCCATAGAATGACGCGCAAATGCACAGTGTTCCTAATTTTATCTCAAGAGTAACGGAAAAGTGAGCATGTAGGCCCTATTAATGTATTCTACAGTTCGTTGTTTCTCTTGCTTTACACACTAATTATTTGTTTATGTATCAAGACATAAAACTTTCTTAATATGCTATAAAAATTGACATTATGCCAGAATTTAATAATTCATACTCGAGATCCCTTCTCAAAGTATTCGTGACCGAACATTCATTTAAAAGTATTTGATTCTTAGTATCTCCAGTTCTGAAATGGAATTATGAAGAATACAATTTTATTTTGATTTTAATTAAATTTTATCGAATAGTAAAAACCGAACTTCCAAAGTTCGAACTCCAATAACAGGAATATTCTACATGTCGAGGTAATTCGAATTTACATTGGTGTCGTATATGTGTGCATGTAATTCTTCTATTACTTTACTTTCTGTTCGTTATGTTTAAGGATAATTCATGCACCAAACACAAAACATGATTATTTAACTGCTCGAAAATCCGAAAAAAATGCATAAAATTTTCGAAAAATGAATTACAAAATCGAGATTTTTCGAGCACATGCGTAGGCTATCCTCAACGAACGACATTTGAATCTGTTGATAGGCGTTTGCGACAGCATGGGACATTGAAGATAAACAAAGTAGACGCCGGTGAAAGTCGTACGCGCCGCACTGCAGAGTTCGAAAAAAAATATTCTTCATAGAGTGGAAGATGATCCTTCTACTAGTATTTAGGGTGATAATACATATTC
This sequence comes from Diploptera punctata, assembly GCA_030220185.1. Lineage (NCBI taxonomy): Eukaryota > Metazoa > Arthropoda > Insecta > Blattodea > Blaberidae > Diploptera > Diploptera punctata. The sequence goes on from JASPKZ010005315.1 coordinate 26,578, forward strand.
AATAAAGGGTATAAAGTTCCGTTAGGCCTACATTAGTCGTATCGATATACGCTTGCTTAGCGTGCGCGGCTACTCCTACTGTGATCCTAGGTGCGAATCCGGGCGGTTCCAGAGGGATATTGGTGGTGAGCCATACTGGATTTTTTTGTGTTTTCTCCGGTTCTCCTGCTTCCCGAATTCTTTCCAATAACATTCTCCTTGCCTCACCTTCATGTCGTTTAATTTCTCATGTAAGGTAAAAAAAACCCGTTCGGTTGGGAATCTGCAAGTGTTGGGCAATTATGACATTAAACCACGTTCGCCAAACATCACTCCACTAGAATTCTTCCTCTGGGGATATGTAAAAGACCGTGTGTTTGAGACTCCAGTACAAGATATTCATGATTTACGAACCCGTATCCTTGACACAATTGCAACAGTACCAATGGTCATGTTGGACAGAACGTGGCACGAAATCGAATACAGACTTGATATAGTTCGTGCTACTAATGATGCACATATAGAGGTGTTTTAGTGTGTGGAAATGAAAATTCTTTGAGTTTCTGTTTCGTTTAATACCGGCCCCATTTCATAATTCAGCATACTTTGTTAGTTATGATTAATTAAAATGTGGCAGATTTGAATGGACCATCCTGTATTTTAAGTTAAATTTTGTGAGAGAATTTGAGACAAGATTCACTGTAATGCAGAGTAGCATGCATTTTGAAAACATTCTTTGTTTTTATTATATTTCATTATCAAAATGTAATAAAAGCACAGAGGGGATAGTGTATGAGATGTTCGTCTACAATTATAAAACTAAACATATATACATTAGCAGTTTGTGAATAATTGCCAGAGGAATATTTTGTGTGTGTTTGTGTGCTTGTGTTTAAATTCCGAAAAAATCCTGGGAATTAAATGAGAAGTTTGGGTGGAAATAACTTAAAGTACGCCATATTTTTAATAGAAGAAGTTATAATCAATGCCAAAAATAATAGCCAGCTTGTGAATAACACACCAAGAAATAAAATTAAAGATCTAGCCTACTTAACCCAATCTACATAATCTAACCTAACTTACCTAATCTAAACTACCTTAACTAAACTCAGTATACTTATTAGCAATTGTCTATAGCTGAAACGTAAATAAACATATTGACAAACATGTCACTCGCACATGTATTGTTATAACTTTCTACAAGAACAGATATAGTTAGTTACATATTATCCATTGCAAGATTTACAGACGGGAATCTCACATGGAAACGGAGTAGCCAGTAAGGCGACCAACATTTTTATACGATAATTTTTAATTTTAAGATTAATAACGATTGTGTGGATACACTTTATTCAATACTTTTAGTTCACATTTTTTGTCAATTTTATAACTGATGATAATGATAATAATAATAATAATAAAAATAATAATAATAAAGAACAATAAAATAGGAACATTTATAATTATGTGCAAAAACGATAATAAAGAATTAATTATGGAGAAATCAACATCAATATTTACACATTATACAAGTAATTGCCAAGATAATTTAAACGGGAGTTAGAGAAAGTATTAATTCAGACGTCTTCTTCTTCATAGTAGTTATTTTTCTCTTAACTTCTAGGTCAGTTTAAATGCTCCATGGCACCGGGACTAATAATGGCTTGATCTGTCGGGAGAGGAATTTTTAAATTTGGCATTCTTCTTACCACTCAAGGACATGGAGTGGTCCCTCCCCCCGAATGAGTGATCAGCTGAATACAGAGCCTCCTCCGAGACAACGCGAACTTTTTTGACCAAGCACACCATTCACTCACACATTCATACTAGGCCTATACATGCCGAATATGGGATTTTATATGAATTTCGGTCATTTCAGGAAGTTATAAATAGCAAAATTCATGAACTCAAGTACTGGTTGCGACTAATTCAATGTGAACCAATAATGCTTAGAGAAATTTGCTACATTAAACAAATTAGATACACAGATGAGAAATTCCGGGCAGACAATGTTAGAAGGTGACTCCAATGATTGGGATGGGTTGGGTATGAAATAAAAAGGAACGAAAATTGCAGAATGTGTGGAGAAAAATCAGGTAGCCTACATGGATGTAAATCAACAAGATATACTCGCGAGTTTTAGACAAACGTTTACATTGCTTACAAAGAGATCTAAAACAATTAAAAAAAACACACTCACTTCAGGAAGAAATAACTGTACCCGCTTGACTTAGGTTGGGGGCATGGAAATTTCTAAAAATTACCGACAATTACGATATGCGATTACATCCAATGTGCGAGAGTTCTGAAGTCAAAATACATCAATACTAATAAAATTCGTTGTTAAAACCGTTGAGGTGGAAAGTCATAAAATAAAATATATTAAAATATACCTTCTTAGGTAGGATCCGTCGTCCTCAACTTATCAAATATGTATTCTTTATGCCTGTAGGCCTTTCAGAACATCCGTTCCATTTTCAGCAGGTCCTTCTTCGCTACAATATCTATTATGAAGGTTGATGCTTCTGATCCTAATGTGGTATAAAGAATACATATTTTATAAGTTGAGGACGACGGATCTTACCTTAGAAGGTATATTTTAACTTATTTTATTGGAATATTGGAAGCGTCTATTGTTGCTGGAGATGTCTCTAAATTCAAATCGTGATTCACTGGTATGCTTCGAATTAATAATAGATTTAAAAAATTGGGCAACGTAGATTTCTTATAAAAGACGAAGAATATATGAAATACGTAAATAAGGAAATATGTAAACTTAGTGTAATTATTATTATTAAATAATTCCACTACTTAGCTTAATTGTTTAATTTGTAAAATAATTTAATGGTATATCTTGTATTATTTTTTATATTACTAGATAATTTATTGACACATGCTGTCAAAAACACGTATGTCTTGCTGCCTGTGTCATCCATTTTTAATTACCATTGTACTGACTACATTTTTATTCTAATAAATCCTTACAACTACTAATGATAATGACGATTCCCAGATGATATTCGCGGAATATTAAAGCGTTAAATGTTCCCGATATTTGTCTTGGTAGTGAGGAAAAGTCCGAAAAAAGAATCGTCTCTCAGGAAACTAGTCCCCTTTCGGGTACCCGAACACGGACCGCACCTAAGAGGCAGCGACGCTATCCCGAGGCACAGCGATGGACAAATTCAGATTTATATCAAATTATAATACTGTTCGGCAACTCCTGGTTTACTGTGATACAGAATTCCACTTGCGGCAAGTGAACTTGTTACACAGTGAGCGTCCAGAAATGATAGTACACGTAATGATTTCAATTGAAAATAATAGTTATCTCATTATTTTATTTTCTTCTGTAATACATGTTATACAAGATAAACTATATTTGTCTTTAACTTATTTGTAACAATAAAACACATTTCATTCAAAATGAACAATAATACAATTTTGTGATTTTTTAAAAATAAAAAACCTCAAATAATGAACAGCAAATAAAAGGTTCAAAAGTGATCATACAGTTGAAATCGTTATGAACATCTCACAAAAAAAAATTGTAGAACACGAAACTGACCAATTTTGCAGTAAAAGTATACGGGATTTAACGCCATTCTTCTCACAGTGCTGTTTTCAATTCATGCTTTGAGGATGTAGACTTACTTACTTACTCACTGGCACTGTCGAACCCGTAGGATCATGGTCGCACGGACATAAGCTCTCCATACATACCTATCCTGAGCTAATGCTTTCCAATCATTCCCTGTATAATCTACTTCCCTCAAATCATACTTAATGTTGTTCTCCCACCTCATTCTTGGTCTACCAACTGGGCGTTTTCCTTCTGGCTTTTCCACAAGAAGTTTCCATGCACGTCTTTCATTCCCCATACGCCTAACATGTCCTGCCCATCGTAGTCTACGAGACGTAACTGTTCTTATTATATCTGGCTTCCTATAAAGACCATGTAGTTCATTGTTATGTAGTCTTCTCCATTCACCTGTCTGTTCATCTCTCTTTGGTCCAAAAATTTTCCTAAGAACTTTATTCTCAAATACTTGTAATCTCCTTTCCTCCCTTAAAGTAAGAGTCCATGTAGACCTTTATCTAGTTTTCCGTTTAAGATTATCGCAAACGTGCTCTATTGGGTTCATGGCAGGAGATTGAGGTGGGGTTTTTTATGTATTTTGGCGTAATGTAAATACACCAAAGCCTAATATCCAGTGCTGTATGTTTGAGGTCTTGTCATGCACGAACACAAACTCATTATTGAATCCGAAAGTTTCTGTGCTTTGACGGAGATTCGTTTTCAGAAAGTTTATGTATATCATAACATCAAATTTCCAAATATTAAATGCAGATTCCCCACATCAGCTTTAATCGTACACCCCCATACCAATATGAAGCCAACTCCTTTCTTGAAGTAGGAAGAATATTCCTAGAATTATGTTCGTCGTTCTTCTTTCTCCACATTGAAACTCTTCCACCTGACGTGAAAATATTAAATTTGCTCTCATATGTACAAAAAGAAATTTATTCCAGAATGCAGACCCCAGATTTCGATGTTATATGGCAAATGCTAATATTTTCTTTGTGTTGTTTTCATGTATGTTGTATTTTTTCGGGCCGTTCTGGTGTGGTAACCGGTCGATCTTTTTATCACTGCAGTTAACTCATACGTTTATTCTCAATTTTGTTCTGTCCAAAAGTTAACTTAGGCGCACTTATTCTTGGATTTTTCTTTACAGTACTGATATTTATTTCAGCAAGTTCGGTAATCGTTTTCGGTCTGCGATTTTTAGGGTGGTTACGGGGATTTTGATTTGCCATATAAATCAATAATTAATTCAATTGTTGATCGTTGTATGTTCACAATTTCTGAAATTTTTATAGGCTTTTACATCAATTACGTAACCTTACGATGAGTTTTCTTACATAGTATGCTGTTTCTGATCTCCGATGCTTCATATATACTGGATAGAACATTACGGCACACTTTTGATCGTTAGTGAATCAGTAGGCCTAGCACAAATGACCTGTATCACATTGTCCAACAACCACGTAAACAAACTGTGTTGAAAACATTTTACTATATTGTTTTTCTATAATTACGTAGAATTATGAGTGCTTCATTTCATACGTTTACATCTTTAACATTAAAATTGTGTAATTTTAATAAATTATACATACTTTATAATAATTTCATAATGACAAGATAAACATGAATATTAAAACGTTTTACAATCTTACACAAAATACATATTTAATTTCGATTATTTTCTTCCACTATATTAAGATAGCTTCAGACAGTCACTGTATATGTGGAATTAAGATATATCCTATATTGAGATACAGTTCCATTATTTTTAGGAAGATCCAAAATGTGCGTCTCCCTGCGGGATGGAAGCTAGTCATCGACCGTTAGTGTCATATACATAATCCGTCAATCCAAGCGCACGAATTTCTTTACTTAAATTACAGTAAGAATAATCACCTACCTTATCACGGAGGATGTTACAAATTATATCCTGCTATCGCCACATGTTTCAAACATCTTTCAAGAAAGTTTAAATTTCTGCGAAATTTCTCAAATTTCTCTTCTTATGTTTAACGGAATATCCGGCTCTCACAATGCAACATTATCCGGGAAGCGGAAGTATATAACTGCTGATATCGTCAAACACTTGTATTGAGAGACGTGGTGCGCTCCAGCGGTGTTTATTCTAACTATAACTGAAGTTGAAAAAATCGTGTGCTTCAATAGAGTAATTGTATATATGAGACTACATCAGGAAGTATACCGCGCGGGTAGTGCGTTATTGGCATATGACAAAAATAAAGATGCCCTTTATTAAGGAAAAGGACATGATCAGATCTTGTGGAAAGATCCCATGGCAATTGATTGAGAGTTGTGAACATGTCTAAGGATATTAAATAAGTATCCGATACACAGTTATAAAAATGCTGTAGTTATTCAGACAGTACATCTCTAAGTTATTTTAAGTAAATCGTGGCAATGTCAGAATTAAGCATTACTATGTTTTGAATTATTATCCTGTTGAAAGTTGCATGAATACCCGCATTAGTAAATTAAACTATTAAAAATAAGGACAAATTCACAAAATTAATTAACAGACACATACTACTATTCTATTGAGAGTTCTGGGAATACTAAATAAATGAAACAATCTATAAATAAAATATTAAGTACGACCTTAATTAATATAATGAAATTAATATTTTACACGCGCTAATATTTATATTAGTTTACTTAAAATAAAATAAATAACAGTTTTAAAAAACTAAAACAACACGCTTTATTAGAAAACCGAACTAAAAAATGAAAAATAATTTTAATTTCCAATATGCTTGGGATAAAATTAAAGTGGTCAACAAAAAAATCATCTCCACACATATAGAATAAAACTAGAGTTATCAACAAAAAGAAAATAATTTTTCCATCAAAATCGTGGGGTGATCTATATCAGTTAATATATTTGATAATGAACAGATATTGGTAAAAGTAAAGTCTCTAAGAAGAAAATGTAAAAATCATAAAAAGCACCCCACGCTTTTGATGGTAAAATTATTTTCTTTTTGTTGATAACTCTAGTTTTATTCTATATGTGTGAAGATGATTTTTTTGTTGACCACTTTAATTTTATCCCAAGCGTGTTGGAAATTAAAATTATATTTCATTTTTTAGTTCGGTTTTCTTATAAAGCGTGTTGTTTTAGTTTTTTTAAACTATTATTTTTTATTAAAATATATATGCAGTCAATATGCCCATTTCACCAATTAATGTTTTAAAATGGTCAACAAGTTTCTACAGCCAAGCTGTCATTCTCAAGACCAGATAGTTTTTAGTTTTAATATTTTACAGAATGAGATAAAAATGTAAATATCTTTAAATTCGATATTATTTTAGTATGAGCTAAAAGTAATACTCTTCTAAAAAGAATCCTCCCAGTCGGATTTGAACCAGCGACCAAAGTAATACTGAAATTACATACCACTAGAGTTTACCGCTCTACCAACTGAGCTCTTACAACGATTGACTAAAAAGTCGACAAGTCAGCAACCTATTATACCAGTTTTCATTTGTTTGATTTTCTGATGATTCTGGCTAAGATTTTAGAAACAAAATATGAAATTATTGTATTGTCGCGAGTCCTGTACAAGTATACAAAGTTTCACGTCGATCCAATGTTTATAAGTGGGTGAAAATCGTTTCAAAAATTCCGTTACATAGACACAATGACACTTTTTTTGACGTTCTGACGATTCTGGCCAGGATTTTAGAAAATAAATATGAACTTATTGTATTGCCATGGTGCCTTTACAAGTATACAAAGTTTCAAGTCTATTCAATGTTTCTAAGTGGGTGAAAATCGTGTTCAAAGATTCCGTTACATAAATACAAAGACACTTTTTTGATTTTCTGATGATTCTGGCCAGGATTTTAGAAAACAAATATGAAATTATTGTATTGTCACGGGTCCTTTACAAGTATACAACGTTTCAAGTCGATCCAATTATTTTAAGTGGGTGAAAATCGCATTGAAAAATTCCGTTACATAGATAGATAGATACAGGTCAAGCTAATATAAAGCGTGTAAAAACAATGATATTATTATTATTTTATTATTTTATTATTATATCATTATTATTGCTCAAGAATATGAAGACATGGAGTATATATTCAGAAAATTATTGGACGAATACGATAACTGGGGTTTGAAAATAAATTTAGAAAAAAACATTTTATATGGGATGTGGAGCCGAAACCGAAGATTTGATATTAGAAAATGAAAAGGGGTATATTAGAGGATGTGAAGAATTTGAGTATCTGGAAGTAAAATTAGATAAAGAGGATAAGCAAGAAAGTGATATTAAGAACAGAATAAATAAAGGTAGAGCAATAACAGCAATGACGAATGGAGTCTTATGGAACAGACATATAAGCAGGAAAAATAAGTTACAAATATATAATTCAATAGTAAGAAGTACTGTCACATATGGAGCTGAAGTTTGGAAATTCAACAAAAACTTGGAACAAAAACTTATGTCGATAGAAATGGATTTCTTGAGAAGAGCAGCAAGATGTTCAAAATTAGACAAAATAAGAAATACTGTTATAAGAGAAAAAATGAATATTGGTTATTCAATAGTAGATTATATACAGTATAAGCAATTAAATTGGTATGGGCACGTACGACGAATGCAAGAAGAAAGATTACCCAGGAAAACATTGGAATGGTGTCCACCTGGAAGAAGGAGGAGAGGAAGGCCTGGAAACTCGTGGATGCAGGAAATAACAGGAATGAGAGCAAGGGGACTGGATGACATGGATTGGATGGAGAGAGACGAGTGGAGAAAGAAAATAAAACTTTAGGCACAGAAAGATGTGTAAACATTAAAATTCTGTTTATAAATAAATTATTATTATTATTATCATTATTATTATTATTTAACGGCGCTCATTAACAGCTAAGTTTATTGGCATCGCAACTTAAATCCGGACTAGGAGTGGCGAAAAATTTTGCTCAGAAACTTGCCTTTTCAGATTTATGGTTATTTTGCTTGCACTATAACACCGTATCTTGACCGATGAATTTAGTGAACCTTGGACCCAGAACTTTTACCATGACTTCACGTTTTCCATTAACGTTTCAACATTTTCCTATATATTTTAAGATACATTTATGCGGAATATTACGCAAAAATGTACTTTTTTTTTTCTTGAATTGAATGTTCACAACATCCGTTAACGAATTAGCCAGTGCCTATTATATATATATATATATATATATATATATATATATATATATATATATTCCTGTGTAAAAGTGTGGAACGATATGGAAGACCCATTTTCTGGACACTTTGTTCGTATAATTTTTTAGAACTTTATTACTGATCATTTTGTTTAAATTCTCATCGATAAAATCAGCATATGCCTGCGTTTTGAGATATAAATTCCAATCCCTACATTTCACAGTGGGAATTGTAATTATATATATTTTTTCAAAATTCTTTCATCTCCATCTGTGCCAAAGAGTTTCATTATCTAATTTCAACGGTCATACTATTTTATCACTTAATTCTTTTCCAGTATTTACAAACTCTCTTATATACATGACTGTTTTTAGTCGATTTTATCGACATTTCTACTTACTGAAATAATTAAAATAGTAATAATAATAATAATAATATCAAGGTAGGTTTATGACTATAATATGTATTCTATTCAACCATAGAAATACATCAAACACAGACTTTATTAACACATACAGTAAAATAGTTGTAATCTAATATATAAAAATGAATGTTTATTTGTTTGTTCGTACTTTATGCGCGGACATACCGTTGATCCGACTGTGATGGGGTTTTTTTTTTGCAAAATGTGCAGGAGATTCCAGGTATGGACGTAGGCTGTAAGAGAGTTGAGATACTCGACTCCTACACCCTTAAATAACACCCTTTGTAGTGAAAAAGTGAAAGTCCTAGGCTTACGTTGCCTAAACCATAACAAATACACTAAATGAATGTACACAGAATTGGATATCTCAAAAAACTGTACATAAAAGTCCGCGACAGAATATTTTTTTTTTACATATAACACAAAATAGCCATATTGTCTTTCATTGATGTCAAGGAGATCGAGATAAGTAGATTCTCGGGCAAGCATATGCTGCCATATCATTCAACCGATTGTCATGGCGCTTTTTGCAAAATGTTCAGGATTTTCCCAGGAAGGTTATAGGTTATAAGTGAGTTTTAATGCTCAAGCCCTTCGCCCTTAAATATCACCTTGTGTAGTGAAAAAACGTGAAACATTATCGCTTTTTGTAACCTTAAATGGCTTACGCTGCCTTAACCATAACAAATACACACAATTATTGTACACGCTATTGAATATCTGAAGAAAAAAAAATCTACAGAAAAGTCCGCGACAGCATATGTTCATCTTTTAAGGATAAATCACAATAACCATTTGTGTCTTTCATTGATGCCAAGAAAATCGGGATATGTTTATTCCTGTGCACGCATAGCAGCGAACGGCGGGTATTCTATTACGGATAACTGAAAATAACGAATTTTGTCTTTCAGCTCATTTATGCCAATTGCATCGGGATGCGTAGATTCTCGGGCAACGCCGGGTAATCAGCATGGGGTATCTAAAAGTAATAACGATACTTACTTACTTACTTACTTACTCACTGACACTATCGAACCCGTAGGTTCATGGCGCGGTCATAAGCTCTCCATACATCCCTATCCTGAGCTAATGCTTTCCAATAATTCCCTGTATAATCTACTTCCCTCAAATCGTAGTTAATGTTATTCTCCCACCTCATTCTTGATCTACCAACTGGGCGTTTTCCCTCTGGCTTTCCTACAAGAAGCTTCCATGCAAGTCTTTCATTTCCCGTACGTGCAACATGTCCTGCCCAACGCAGTCTACGAGACTTAACTGTTCTTATTATATCTGGGTTCCTATAAAGACCATGTAGTTCATTGTTATGTAGTCTTCTCCATTCACCTGTCTGTTCATCTCTCTTTGGTCCCAAAAATTTTCCAAAGAACTTTATTCTCAAAAACTCGTAATCTCATTTCCTCCCTTAAAGTAAGAGTCCATGTTTCGCACCCATATAATATAACTGGTAGAATAATAGTTTTATATAGTTTCAGTTTAACGTTTTTTGAAAGGGGTTGGGACATCAAAAGTCTCTGCAATGCATAATAGCACGCATTTCCAGAATTGAGCCTATGTTTAATTGCTTTGTGCATCTCATTCCTATTTGTGATTATTGTTCCTAGGTATTTGAATTCAGCCACTTCTTCAAAACTTCCCTCATTTGTCATTAGCTGCCCATTTCCATTATATAATGCATTTCTACGTGTGACCATATATTTAGTTTTATTGATATTTACTTCCAGTCCTAATTCCTTAGTGTTACTCAAAAGTATGTACATGTTGTCCTTTAGTATCTCCTGGCTATCGGCCAATAGTACTACATCATCAGCATATACCAACAGCTTATTAATAATAAAATGTATATTTATTTTTCCTTTTATTTATTCAACTAAATGCAAAAACACATTATCATTTATTTAGGTGTAGCAGCGCACGCCCGGTATTAGCTAGTAGATTACAAAGTAAGAAAAAGCAGACAATTCAACATAAAATATATAGGGTAAAAATAAACAACATTTTTACACTAACTAATTCACTGATACTATTGAACCCGTAGGTTCATAGTCGCGCAGACATAAACTCTCCATACATACCTATTCTAAGCTAATGTTTTCAATCATCCCGGTTTAATCTGCTTCCTTCAAATCATGGTTAATATTATTATCCCACCTCCGTCTTGGTCTAACAACTGGGCGTTTTGAATCTGGTTTTCCTACAATTCCCATGCCCCTCTATCATTCCCCATTGTGCCACATGTTCTGCTCATCACAGTCTACGAGACTTAACTGTTCTTATTACAACTGGCTTCCTATAATGATCATGTAGCTCATTGGGATATTGTAGTCTTCTCCATTCGCCTGTCTCTTCATATATCTTTCGTCCATAAAATTGCTACGAACTACATTCTCAAATACTCATAATATTTTTACCTCCCTTAGAGTAACGGTCCGTGTTTCGCATCCTTAATATAACTCAGTGAATAACAGTGTTAAATATTTTCAGTTAAAGTTTTTCGAGAGGCGTTGGTACGACAAGAGTCCCTGTAATGCATAATAGCATTTCAGAATTGAGGTATGTTTAATTCTTTTGTTCAACACATTTATATTTGTAATTATTGCCCTAAATATTTGAATTAAGCCAATTCTTCAAATTTTCTCTCATTGTCATTAATTGTCCATTTCCATTGTACCACCTATAATGTATTTCTATGTCTGAACATATATTTAGTTTTATTGGCGTTTACTATCAGTCCCAATTTCTTAGTGCTACTTAGTAGAGTGTGCGTGTTGTTCATTTGTATATCCTCGCTATCGCCTAATAATACTACATAATCAGCATAAGCTAACAGCTTATTAATAACTGAGATGTAGGTCTTCTTTATTCTCTAAAGATTTGATGACATGTTCTAGTAAAAATTGTATAGTAGAAGAAATAGTGCATCTCCTTGCATTAACCCATTGTTATTTTCAAATGTATCCCTAAACTTTTTGCCTACACGTACCCTTCTCTTTGTGCCATTTAGACACATTTGAGTAAGTCCAACTAATATTTAGTAATTCCAAACTCTAATAAGATACTATAACAATTGTCCCTCTTAATTGAATCATATGCGTTTTTGAAATATTTGTTGATGCACAGTGTCATTATATTCCCATTTGTTTTTCTAAAATCTGTCTTATACTAAAAATCTGATCTGTTGTACATCTGTTTCTTCTAAACCAATGTAAATTATCCCCTATTAAATGCCATGAATATAAGGAGTAAGTCTGCTTACTAATATATTTGTTAGAATTTTGTAAGAATTTGAAAGTAACGAGATGCCCCTGTAGTTGTTGCAATCAGTGGTCTCAGTGTAATATCGTTGCCTCATACGAAGCGCAACGGATTTGATCTCCGATCTGGACACGATTACTCGGAGATAATTTTTCGGGAATCTTTCTCACCTTTAAGACAAATGTTGAGAAAATTACGGACTAAATGTTACCCGAATATAATATTAACATCATAACCATCCCATCATGTTCGCTTTCTTTAAGAATGAATATGTGTGTGAATGGTACATTTTGTCTTAAACATTCGTGTTGTGTCGGATTTCGAACTGGCATTGTGCTGATCATTCATCCAGGGAGGTCCTCCATGTCCTTGTGTTAGAAAAAAGTATGTGTGTGGTTCGAATTTGTAAATTGTCACCCTACAGGTGGTATCCTCTAACGACGGGTGATGTGAGGCATGCAAAAATCCTAAAAATGACAGGATAAACTAAGGTAGAGAGAGAAAGAGAGAGAGAGAGAGAGAGAGAGAGAGGAGAGACAGAGAGAGATAGAGAGAGAGACAGTTAACATACATTAACCTTAGGCGAATAAATTGATATTAACTTTGTGACTCTTAGGTACAAGCACAGTCTGGAAATTTTAAGCAGATGTATACAACTTATTGAAGCACAGTTAATTGAAATCGAATTTAATGTTAATACGAGCACAATAGCAGTACAAATTCCACAACAAATTTTTGTTGACTCTTCTTCGAATTTCTTGCATTCACATGCGATTATTTATTAATGGTTTAATGGTAGCATCATGTAATGTTCCGCTTAGATTTAACGATGATAGGCATGCCGCCATGTTGCAACTCATTCTAAGCCTCCTGCATGGGATCTATCAATCACTCCAATACAAATTAACACACAATCGTTGACACATTTCAGCGGAGGTACAGTGCACCGACATTAGCACACTTTCATCTCAACGGAATAGTTCGCCTAAGTAATTCATATATTCATTTATCTTTCAGCCTCTTCAGTCCCTTTGTATCCTATATTTTTTTCACTCCGTAATGAATTCCAGATAACTGTGACTCATTTTACAATAATGTTACAATACCTGAACATGTGATTCATTTATACAAGTGATACAAGTACTATTTGAATTATTTATAAAATTATATATAAAATAAATTAGTTTAATGTTATGCTTCATAGAATGAGGTACAGGAAATATTTAATATTAACTGAACCTGAAAATTCATGCTATTATGCATTACATTTTATTCCAACTTCTTTAAAAGGTGAAACAAATATATATATATATATATATATATCACGGCCAGTTTTTAGCTATTCTGTAAGAATGTGAAACATGGTCTCTTACTATAAGGAAGAAAAGTTTATACATTCGAGAATAAAGTGTTTATAAATGTTTTTGATCAAAGAGAGGTGAACATGTAGGTGGATAATGAAAACTTCATAACAGTGATATTTATAGGAAGAAATTTAATAAGAAGTTAATTTTCGTAGACTACATTTGGAAGAAAACGACACGAATGAGAAATGAAAGAGGAGCTAGAAAATCCTTCACGAAAGCCAGAATAAAAGCGCATAGTAGGTACGCCAAGAATTAGGAGGGTCAATGTTATTAACCAGATTTGAAGGAAGTAATTAAAGAGGGAATTATTGGAACATATATTATTAGGATAGGGATATATCGATAACATATATACGCTCGTCTAAAATTTTGGAGTTCGACAGTGACAGTGAGTTGTTAACTGTGCTTTAAGCTTATATTTCACTTGGTTCAAACTGTTAATAGTCGGTAGTGGCACTGTGCAAGTCGTAAAAACTTAATAGAAACTTAAGGTTATTTTATTTTGTTTCATACTATTTTGTTAACGCAGTTAACCTCTCGCTTTAACGTAATTTTAATTGGCACAAACCACCTAGGCCTTAGAGTGACACGAACTGTCGGGAGAGGGATATTGAACTGTGTATCACACAGTGGTTGTTTTCCTAGACATTGAGAAATCTTTCGATATGACTTTGATAAATGGACTAATAAATACATTAATTAAATTCAAAATTCGGCTTCACCTTTGAAAAATGTTCACTAAATATCTCACTAATCGACAATTATATCTGTCGGTTAATGGGTATACGTCTAATTGCATGCCTCTACTAGCAGGAGTTTCACAAGGTAGTCCACACTCATTTACTATAAATTATGTATTCTTCTTCTTCTTCCTTCCAAGTATTAGGCCGAGGCCTGTTACGATCCTATAGAAAATTTTCCCTTATGGGAAATTCTCGTATAAGACTTGAAAGCATAATAGTAGTCCCTTCGATTGGTTGCTGGCCAAAGGAAGGCAAGACCAGTGATGGGGCTGCCATCTTATAGCCTCTGGTCAGGCTTTTCTGTAGAAGAAAAGAAAATAAAGGAAAGAAGAAATGGAAGAAAGGAAGGACTCCCTAGCCCTCGGATGCCCTAATAGCGTCGGGGTCGAAAAAACAAGAGTTAACCAAGAGAGGTTAGATAGTAAAGTTAAAGAGTGCAAAACACAAGTAAGTGGAAGAAATGTTTTGCACAGCTTGGGCACCTTGTGGTCGCCATCCACATATCCCCTAGATGAGGACCCCTGAGGGCAAATTATGTATTAGTTCTCCCATTTATCCCTCATGTTCAAACCGCGTCTTTCGCTGATAATACTTGTCTCTTTTTCTAATCCTCTTTTTCAATCCTTCCTAGAAGAATCCATTATTTCAGAACGCATAAATATAATCTTTACATGGTTCGGTCCATGCAACTTAAAAAATAAATTAAACGAAATCTCAAGGGATCTTTTATATTAAATCTCCTCTCCATTATCCTGTCCTAGTCATTTTGGAAGCTCACAATCTCCTAATGGAGTCTTCAGTCAAGTATCATCGACTTAATTTGATTCCAAGCATGCGTTCAAAAATCATACTCGGCACATAAAAAAGCCTAGATTTCACTTTTATATCAATTTCTCTAGTCGTATGCATTGTCTCACAGGATCAAATTTATCCTCTAAACCTCTAATCCGCAGCATGCTGCTGTATGTTTGAGAGTCCTGGAGCATCCACGGTGTTTGTCATAAAAATAAAGATCAAATAATTCGTAATAAATGTCTCAACATTATCTTTTCGACCTACCGATATACGAGAATAACAGAGATCCACAACGTAGCGCAGATGCCCTACATTGCGGCCATCAATGATCAACACGTCATTACTGTGTTTCAACCTATGACGCATCATTTCTACCAACTAGTACGCAATATAGGACTATGCGTGCTATACATAGAAACTTATTCGCATGATTAAACCCTCACTGTTGGAATGAACACTTTGAAATATGAGACATGCCATCGCTCTGGAACAGCGTGGTTCATTCTGCATTATCGGCTCGTATTTACGATTACCCACAGTACGGTCTCTGATGCCCTGTCCATGATCGGGACGTCCTCATCTCTCTCTAATTTATGACTCATCATACAGAACACAATTCCCGCTAAATAAGCTAGGGTATGTAACAAAATCTTATCTCTATAGCCACAACGGTATTGCTGGCAGGGAGCCGTAATTCGTTCCAGTATTTAGCATGCTGGACGATGTCACTAGTAGTATCATAGTAGTAGTAGTAGTAAGAGTTAAAATTCTCTCTTGGTAGGTCGTGTCCGTGTAAGAACCGGAAGGCTAGAATGATTTTAACCCAAGAACCACAACGTGCACATCTTGGAGCGAAAACAACAACATGGGGTCACCCATGACCCTATATTAAATAATTATTTTAGGACATTCAATTCCTTTTATTTAACTTAACATAAACAACTTATATTTGTATACAATAAGTTTAAAAAATGAAAAATTAATCGCAATGTGAAACGATATGATTTATAGGGCATTGTGATTAAAAACGTGCTTTTCTCCTTTGGATATTAAACATTTTCTATTCGATTTTTTACAGTTTGTTGCTTACTTTTTCACATTATTTATGTGGTAATGAATAAATGACACATATATTAGCCCATTAAGTCATAGAATGAGAAATAAAAATGTTAATATCAAACATTATTTTCAACTCAGTTCTGTTATTAAAAAAAATTGGTTTTCTCACTTTTGATATTGCACATTTTTGCACTTCATATAATTCATGTCTTACTGCTTACAATCTTCACAAACACTATTTCTGTGTCCTGCACACAGACTTCTTGAGTAAAAACAGCAACATGCTACACCTTTTCGCTCCTTGGTTCGAGGACAGAAAGCACATCGTCCAGCTGGTGCCTTGATTTGAGTTTACTCTATTTCACAACAGAGTACTAAGCGAATGTTGCTCTTTAGTTTCCTTCATAGTCTCTGTATACTATTCTGAGCCTCATATGTTTTTCACATAGTCCTAGGGCAATACGTTTTAGGAAGTCAGAGCGCCTGATCATTTTCAATGTTTAGAATTGCATCTAAATATTACATATGCATTTATTGTTGCTGCATCCAAAATCCCACAGAACATTCGTAAGGACCATCTTCTAGTTTTCCTAGCTGCAGTCATTGAATGAGAAAGCTAATCAAACTGATCAACTCCTCCCTTCATTCCACTATAGAAGAGAATCAACTAAATATTACAAACCAATCAAGGCAGGTATTTCATCCGTGTTAGTTAGTAATAGGAAATGATAATGATACTTTAAGCGAGTTTTTTGTCTCTATATTTCGTCATTATGTGTGAGCTGTAATTTTCTGCACACTAGGATCAGGGAAGAATAAAAATCAAATATATTTTTCGATGATTTTTTTTTTCTGTATCTCTATCTACACCTTTCGACCAAGGAAATTAATTCACTATATTTTTCTGAAGCGTCCTGCTTGTCTTAGCAAGAAAATGTTTAGTGAAACATTTACTTTCATTTTAGCCATAAATTACTTTCTTACTAGTTTTTAATATATCCTCAGAGCCCCCATCAAATCCGTCTTCATCTCCTCCTCTGCCTCAGTACCATTCTCATCCTCACTCACTAATTTTTCGAGATCTGAAAATTCCCCGCTACTACACTATTTATCTGCCTCCAATATACATGCAGCTTCTTTTCTAGTCAATCGACATTTATACTCCACCATAACTGTTTAATTTTCCATGTAGATCACTCTCCTTGTGACAAGTCATTCGCTCAGCCTCTTATTTCAGAAAAATAAGTACCTTCATCAAAGTGAATAATTTATGAACCCGTAATTATCATCAGAATTAGGGCATATTTATATTCAAATGAATTGTAATGAAAATAGGAATCCAATAGTAACAAAATTAAAATGATATAACCTACCACAAAATAATTTAATAAGCAATAAATAAAACATTAGTATAAAGCAATTAGCGCCAGTCATAGACCTGGACCCTTGCTATTGTAGCGAACGAAATTAGTAAACATCATACAATGGATCCTTAAGCCCTTATACAATGGGGAAAAAGTCTGCAGTTTCCTTTCTTAAGAGGATTTACAAGACTGCACTATTATCAAATTGCTATAACAATGCTAAGCCCAAAAACTTCTTACAAAAGGCTGGGAAGTCACAAACTAGCAATTGGATTTCCCTAGGTAACTTGTGGAAAGAGTTATCCCCAAACTAATTTCAACTAGTACATGTCGTTAACAGCGGGTGACTTCTTTGCGGCGTAAGGTAGATGCCGACAGTAGATAGCCGCGCCCTTAAGGACCACTCCATTTGGTAAACCCTGAAAATTTTATATGATGAGGCAACTAATTTAAAGGGAGGGAACGAGGCCACAAACTTCTAAGTTTAACACCCACGATAACGCCCTTAAGGTAAAATCTACCAATCAAAATTAGTATAGCATATAAACTGTTTGTGAGACGATAAGACTTTTGGTGGAAGGGACTAATGCCGGCCCACTCCGAATTAATAAATATTTTTACTTAACGAAAATTAGTGTCAGTCAGCAGTTCAGAATGTGTCTGTCAGTTCAGCAGTTGGTTAGTTAGAGGTCAGTTCGGCAGTAGTTAGTTAGGCAGTTCAGTAGTCGGTTGCGAGCAGAGTCGCGACTGGCGAATGTGCCGGTATAAGTTACATCGCTTGGTTGAGTGTTATAACCATTACTAGTTCTGACCCACCAACAGCCTTCTCGTCAAACTCGTCGTTCAATACGACGAATGTAATTCAAGTGACAATAAAAGTGCATCGTCAATTTCAAGACATCACACTGGGCCTACTGTTTTTTCCCCAAGTGAACATCCTTTCCTCACGGATTCCCGAGATTTTAGTCCATTGTTCTACCAGAACCTGAACCCATCTAGTCCGGAGCACAATTGTCCATGTACCTGTATCCTTGGACCCAATTAAAACTTAAACCCGACTAAAGTCCTTTTTCCTTTATCCTATAAAAATCTAATATTATAAATTACTATACATTAACCACAACGTGGGGTCATATGTGACCCAAAAGCCTATAAGTGCAATTATAAATAGGAGGGCAAAATAATACGAATGCTCCTTCTAAGAACTCATGAAGCACCGAAGGTAGTAGAAACGACAGCTTTCTTTGCCTTAGCATTTCATGTGCAGAATGAAATTACTATTCTCCGGGTCACCCGTGACCCCACGTTGTGGTTCTATGGTTAAAGTGCCCACAAATGGTAATATAAAACTAAGGTAAAAAAAGAAAGAGATAAAGAGGGAGAGGGAGAGAGAGAGAGAGAGAGAGAGAGAGAGAGAGGGGGGGGAGGGGGGATTATTTATAAATTTGTTTGATATTAGTATAAATAAATTTTGAATAAATATGTTTTGTTGGATAGTTGAGGGTTTTCCTAAACAAATCTTAATTGCACGTTTCTGCAATTATATGATTTGTAAATGATTCACCTCTGAAATTCCACTCTAACAAATGAAGTCGAAGTTAATTATATTGACGGAATCGTAAAATCTTATATATGCAGTAAGTTATCGTTTTCTATTTGTATAATTAATTTAACTTTAAACTACAGCTAAGGGGCAAACGTACACTTTTATTCCATCATCTGGTTTGCTCGTTAACTTACTTTTCATTTTATAAACACTGGTGAAGGTTGCACACAATTTTATATTTCACTGATAAATATGAAAAAGAATGTCTCTGTTTGGTTGATGAGTTCGATTAGTTCTTTAATATTTGAGTTTCATCGATCCTTGATTAAGATCCAAAGTCATCACTCTCTCGTTACCATAGTTTAACCTCTACTTTCGTAGGTAATTTAAAGCCCCACCCCACATGGGCCTTAAAGAGACACAATCTGTCCAATGAGATGATTGATCAACCCAATGCCAGGGCCACCTCTGAAATAACATGGACAATTTAGACGAGAACTCGGGACCCAGAGATGGGAGTTGAGTGTGTAACACTAGCATCACGGAGCCGCAATCATTTATGAATAATTAATATTATTATCTTATACTGTCAATGTCCACCGCTGTGGTCTCAAGGTAGCGTGCTGCCTTGTCACGCAGCGGACCCGGTTTCGATCCCCGGTCGGGGCAGTTTTTCTGGGTGAGGTTTCTATCGGGGTTTTCCCTCACCTGTAAGACAAATGTCAGGAAAACTTTAAGGCCCGAACGGTCCCCGAAATCATATGGCCATGATCATCATCATCATCATCATCACCATCATCATCATCATCATCATAATCCTTATCATTATCATCATCATCATCCTTCACGGGTGTGGAAAGCAACGGGAAGCTACCACACCTACAATTCCCTAGTAAAGCTGCAAGCATAGTATGAAAATGCTATGATTGCAGTGAAGGACCTGACTTCGGGCAGAATTACTATGGATGGATGGATACTGTCAATTTATAATGAACATGTTTCTGAAGATTGTGCTGAAAAATGATGGATTAAACATGCCAGGTCTGTTGTGAGCTCTGTTCTAAGCATTGATGCATAGATCGTATCAATACTGATACACTGATTCGGACTAACTATACTAGCCGCAGCGATGGATATTGTGGAAGTTAACCATACCCACGTGATTTTTGACCGCATCGCACATTCCCTTTCCGTCTACGGTGTTTAGCAGACAGAAAATAGTCCTCGATTAAATACCGAAATACACGTGCAATAAAGCCTTTAGGAAAGTATAAATGTAGAGCATTAACCCTAGGAACACCAAGGTATTTAAGATTACGTGGAGCACCAACCCAGGGCAAATTTTATATTTATAGTATGTAGTCAAGTTCGTTTTTATATTAATTTCTTAATAAAAGTGCTAAATTATATACTACTAGAAAAGTAATATTTTGAATACAAAGGGCGACCAAAATTGTATAACTTACTGTATTACTATATTATTGTCTCTGGTGAAATATAACAATCAATAATGCCTAAAAGTAGACAAAGAATATAGTTATATATTAGAAACAATGTTAGTATGGTGCTTAAATATAAAATATGTCAAATATTTGTATACATTATTAGATCTAAATGACCAGATACTAAATTGTTTCCATGGTGAAAAGTAACAAAAAATACTAACACTTGAACAAAGAAAGTTGGTATACATTAGAATACATTTGAACTTGAATACACAAAATGTCCAAAACTTCTATATAATATTTGGTCTACTCTTTTCCAGGTAGAATGTGGAAAAATGTAACACTTAAACAAATATACTTTGTATTGAAAACACTCTTTGAGTGTCTTCATTCAGAGAGGTCACTATCATTTTCAGGAGAACATTTACCTCCTGCACATGAAATGGTTTCTATATCAACAGTGAAAATGTATATGTTAAAATGCACTAGAACAACTGAATACAAGGCCTCCAAAATAAATTTCAGAAATATTTAAATTATGGTCACAGGTAGTACCAACCCAGGACAAAATCTGCTAATTGCACAAAACTAAATTTATGTTTTTAAGTTAAAAATTTTAAGTGGATAAATATAGAAAATAGTGGCATATAAGGTGGATGACAATTAGAAAAAGGCCCATTGACATAGGAGGATATCATTTAATGGTTTTCAAGAAAATAATAACTTTTTGGCAATTTTTGCTCATGGTTTGGGGTTAATGACGAATGTTGTATTAATTTATCAAAAGTGATGTGACAAGTGATTTGCACTTCATCGATAAATTCGCGAGTCAAGGAGTGACGAGGGAATTTATCTAGAGTGTTTGGAAATCAAGAGTGGCATTTGTTAGGGCTATATAACTAATAAAATTAAGCAGTTTATTCAAACATCATTATATAAATATAGTTTCCGGTATTTTAGAACATTTATATATTTAATGTAAACTGCGATGTTTGAAAATAAATCAGAAATATTTGGTTATGTTTCATTTGTCTATTCACTGCAGATTAATCATGTTATTTATTGCCAAATAGGAACGCAATATTGTAAGTATGCACCCTCCATCCATCCATAGTAATTCTGCTCGAGTGCAGGTATTTCATTGCAATCATAGCATTTTCATGCTCTGCTATAAAGATTTACTAGGGAATTATATGTGTGGTAGTTTCCCGTTGTTTTCCACACCATGAAGGATAATGATGATGATAATAATAAGGATGATGATGTTGGCCGAATGATTTTCGTGGACAGCTGGGCCCTAAGCTTTCTGATAATTGTCTTACAGGTGAGGAAAAACCCCGAAAAAAGCCTCACCCAGGAGTCTGATCCAACCGAGAATCAAACCCGGGCCCTCTGCGTGACGAGGCAGCACGCTACCTTGAGACCACAGCGGTGGACGAATGCATCCTAGTGGAGAAAAAATGAAACACATCACACTCTATATTATAACCAACAATACAGGTTAATTCGTTTTTTTTTAGAAAACAACTCAGTAAAATCATTATTTTAAAACATAATTAATGTATACACAATTATCAAATGTGTAGTTCGCAGGAATCTGTTCATTATATACCGGTACTACAGTAAATGTATTTGTTGGAGAGTCAGTCTCTGCAAAATAATGCTCTGACCTAATCAGAATATTAAAAAGGAGGAGCTTTCTTTATCACAAAAGTAGGAACTGGTAAAGATAAATCGATAAAGAGCGAGGTGAATAAAGGCTGTCATTGGTTGTAAAACAAAAATTCATTGAATCATGATTGTCATTGACTTCCATTTCGGACATCAGTTAAATAGTAAATTTAACATGTTACTCTCCACAGTTTGTATTAATAACCTACTGTAATTATTGTGAATTCGGCTTATACAGCTAGTCGGTGGGAGAGGTGGGAACCGTGTGTGACGTATGTTAACACATACATTCGTTACTTTCTTTTTTTGGTAATAATTCAGGCACTTTTGTCCGATTAACTATGTTATCTGAATTTGTCTGTCTGCAATCTCTCTTTAACTAGGCAAATTTATTCAGTTTTAATTTTCTACAAGCTGTGTAATGTACACCAGTTAAAATATCAGTAAATGTGTATCTTAATTTGTTATTTAAATATTTTGATTTATTGATGTTTTTATTAAAGCAGAACCACAGCTTGTGAAATGAGGTTCTTTAGAAGAACACCTGGGTAAACAAAATGGGACAAAAAGAGAAGTGCGGACATCCTACAAGAACCTCAACTATCTTTTGTTACGGATCATATAAACCAAGCACAGGAAAAAATGGCAGTAACACCTTGAACCCAAGGTTCGAACCCGCATTCCTCGTCAGAGTTTCCATCTCAGAGGAAAGAGGTATGAGACCACAAGTGGTCACCAGAACTATTAAATGGCAAGAGGAAGATGTTAGTGACTCTCATTATCATTGTATTGTCCACTGCTGTGGCCTCGGGATAACGTCGTTGCGTCGAACGCAGCAAGCCCGGATTGAATTCCCTATCTGTAAGTTTCTTGAATGACGTTGTTACGGTGCTTTTCTTCACTTATGAAACAAATGTCGGGAAACTTTAATATCCAAACAATCCCCAGACACCTTCTGACCATCATGTTCACCCATATCATATACGTCTTCTTCAGTATAAATATATGGATGAATGAGGTGTTTTGTCTCAGTTATTAGATTCTTCTAGAGTTGTTCTTGGCATTAAGCTGACACTAATCATGGAAGGCTTTACTGTGGCAAAAAAGCTATGTTATACAGAATCCTGGATACATGGGGTGCGTAATATATATATATAAATGGAGAGGTTAAACTTAGATAAAGAGAGAATGAATAACTGTCAAAATGGCGGAAGGAAAAGCAGATGTACAACAAAAAATTAATAGCAACTGGATACTTCGAATACGATAGATTTAGGTACTTCCTCTATTATTACTATTGTATATTTGGATTAACTTGGCAAAGAGAGAGATGGAGATGTAAGGGTAGATCTTTGACCGCTTTCGCTCAGATACAAAAGAAAGAACCCACCCTGTTGCCAGTTTTCGTCTTCCTCCTTACCCATATGAACAACTGTGAAGGATCACCGACAGCAGTGGTGCGAGTGAGAGAGTTGAGCTCTTTTGTTTTATGAATACTCTCTACGTCATAGAGAGGAGGAAAGAGTCGCTCTTTGCGTAAAGATTGGTTTCTGAATACCGGCCTTAAAATCATATTTTTAAAGAGTATTGTGGACATGACAACATTGGAAAGTGGAATCACTGGTGCATGGTAGTTGTAAGAATTAGCTTAGGTTTATTGGGGGGGTGAGAGAAGGCCGTTAAAGCATGGCCTACAATATAATAAAGACTACATTGGGTCAAGTGTATTATCTTCTTTTGGTAAGTGAATGCAGCGTTGTCAGATATGTATGCTAGAGAGTAGTGTGTTAGGTATAACAAATGAGGAACTGGAACCTGTGGTCATAATTAGGCATATTATTTTACAATCGAGTAACCAATTCTATTGGAAGTTCTGTGCATTTTATGTGTGTTTCTGTGCAAATTATGCGCTGCCTAGAATTTATGAGAGTAGGTTTATTCCAAACCCAAGGACCAAAAGCATCTTAACGAACCTCCCTGGAGTACATCATTTCTGATGTGTGTTTTCCACTGTTTAATAGAGTCAGTGTTGTATGACAAGGTGACATAACGCGTTGAGAAATCGTATGTTGGTGTGGTGTACTAAGCAGACTGTGAGAATCCTCCTCATCCATGAATTTGGCTCTGAATCTAAAGCTTTCTGATAATAATCTATGTATGCTGTTTGTAAATTTCAGTGGTTGCGTTTAGCTTGGCCCACTATCACAGAGTCGATCAAAATGTTTCAACTTACACCCCTGTGAATATTTATAACCATTCTCTAACTTCAACATTCTGCGAATATTTAGTCTCTATTAGGTATCATGATGATTTTATGAATTATATTATTATTATTATTATTATTATTATTATTATTATTATTATTATCATTATTATCATCATCATCATCATCATCATCATTGTTGGCCGCGGTGGACTAGTGGTCCCGAGGATCGCGGGATGAAACCCGGCTGGGGTCGATGTATTTTTTAGTATGGAAAAATCCAACGAGCAAGTCCTCTGTGAGGGACTTTAAGTCGTGAGTCCCGAATCTGAATGTTTTCAGACTCGTAAATGATACTTAAGCCTGAATAAAAAGACCTCAAAGCAAAATTTACAGAATTTTTCCATCCTAGTACTACCTTGGTTTTTTAGATGTCACTATGAGACGGAACGCTGACCCCGGGTCACTCAATGATATTTATCCGAAAACAAGTGTAACTAAATTAGTATGGTTGAATTTCTCCACTGTAGGGGGAGATTGCCCAAATCTCGTTGAGAGAAAGAAGGGCTAACAAAGATTATTATTATTATTATTATTATTATTATTATTATCATCATCATCATCATATTGTTAAAAAATCATTACTTATGGAGCAGAAATTTGGTCATTAACAACAAAAACAAATAAGTATCTTTTGGCAACGGAAATGGATTTTATACGAAGAGCAGCAAGAATTTCAAGAAGAAAAAAAATAGGAACTCAGTTATAAGGGAGAAAATGAAGATTGAAGACACTATTTTAGATTATATTGAAACTCAGCAATCAACATGATACGGATATGTCCAGCGAATGGAAGAGGATCGACTACCAAAATCTGTTTTGGAACGGAAACCTTAGGGAAGACGAGGCAGAGGAAGACCTAAAACCTCCTGGAATCAGGGAATATGTTTATACATGATGGAGAAACATCTACAACCAGGAGATTGGATGGACCGACAAAATTGGCTATTAGGAATCGAACGATGTCAAAGACATTAATCAACCGATGATCTATCTATTATCATCATCATCATTATCGTTGTTGTCATAGTATGTTATTATTATTATTATCAGGGTATAATAATAATAATAATAATAATAATAATAATAATAATAATAACAGTATTGATAATAATAATATGTTTACTAATATTATTACGAGTTAATTAATTTAATTATTCAATAAATAATATACATTTGTTCTGAAAATATGACAATAAAATTATAAATTAATAAAAGACGCTGGTGTAATAAACCATGTTTTCAAGCCATCCCCGGTTGATAGACACACAGGGCTGTGATTATATAAAGCACCTGCTCGACCGGTCTTGACTCACTAACATTATACTATGATTCCTACCAGGGTAGGTAAATGGGAACACCAAGGGTAACGAAGTTTCCTGTCTCTTTCCTAACCTGAACCCTACCCGGTAAGTCACATAAATTAACACAAACACAAGTAAATTAATACAAATAATAATGTTTAGTTCCCATATAAATCAAATAAAATAAACATTTACAAAAATTATCATAAGTAATGCCACGAGTGATTTCCAAATTATCGATAAATTCACGACTCACGAAGTGAGGAGTGAATTTTTCTAGAGAATTTGGAAATCAAGAGTGGCATTTGTTAGGACTATTTAACGAATAAAATTAAGCTGTTTACTCACAAATCATTATTTAACTATAGTTATTTTAAAATATTTATATATTTAATGTAAACGGCGATGTTTAAAACAAATGAGAAACGATTGGTACGCTTCAATTGCTTCTTTTGTTTATCACTGCAACCAGATCATATTGTTTATTGCCAAAGGAACGCAATATTGTAAGAATGCTCTCTAGTGGAGAAAAAATGGAACACATCAAACTGTATATTAATTCATTTCTGATGTCGTATGATGTAAATATGACAATTATATTTTTCTGGATTGTTACCTGGGAAAAAATACATTTAAGAAAGTGCAAACAGTGGTTTCTTTTTTGGTGGTATAATCAATTGATACAAATGTTTTTATATTAACTCCCGCATGCGGCTTGTGTTGACATTCATGCACTATATATACAATCTCTCGTGTGCTCAGTCTCTGCAAAATAATGGTCAGACCTGTTCAGAATATTATAAAGGAGGAGCTTTCTTTAATGTGGTAATTATAACACTGATAAATATTTCGTGAAACACGACTCTGATTGGTTGTAAAACAGAAATCATTGAAACGTGATTGGTCATTGACTTTCATTTGGGGCATGAATTAAATAGTCTGTAAAATTCTACATAAAGTACTTTAAATTATTTTCTAAAGTAATAATGAGAGGCGAACCCAGATATATACCCAAAATCGTGCAACCGTTAGTGTTGATTTCAGTCCTGGCGTTGTCGTTGAACTTCTGCTCTGGCGCCGCTACCGACCCCCAGTTCAGGCGTCGTTCCTGACCATCTGTGACTCAGCTCTGGCGTTGTCCCTCAGACTAGGTGACCCTAGGTGACAAGTTTACCGCACTGCCTGTTTTCTGTTGGAGATTCTGGTTGTAAATGTTACGCTTTCCTGATATAGGGTTTGTTTATAAACTTCGTTTTGGGCGGGATTACCCGTTTGTGAGTAGTCAGATCACGTGCATGATATATAATTAATGCTTTTCCTAATAGATGAAATATAGTAATATTCAGTATTTTGCAATTATCACGTATGTTCGTTCCCAAGAGATGTTGAAACTCATGATGTATGCAAGGTATTTTCTTTCCACCAACGAGCATTTCTTGTCGGCTGTTAAGGTCCTGGATTAAACTCTCTTCCCTAGTCGTGCCTGTCTATTTTCTCTTATACAATTATGTAATATTTTTATAATGACAATACAGGCACGGCAATACCATAGGGGAATTTAAAACGGCACGACCAGTCGGAAGAGGAATTTCAACTTTGGATCACACTCAAACTTTCTTGACAACTGAAGGAAGTGGAGGGCCTCTTAGGAAGCGTCATCACCTCAAACCAATGCTTTCTCCGAGACAACACAAACATATAAGACGAAACACCATTTACTCACACATTCATACTAAACTGGCGAATGTGATAATTATGATTATGATGGCCAGATGATGTTCACGTAACAGTTGGGTCCTAACATTTATCTTACTACCCGAGGAAAAACCTCGAAAGAAACCATTATCTAGGGAAATTTCACGCGACCAGGTATCGAACCCGAGCCCGATACATATGAGGCAGTGTTACCCTGAGATCTAAGTGGTAAACATAACCCATCCTTGTTTCCATATCTCGATTTGTGTGATCGATTTACCTTGAATGTCGTGATATCTGTTTAAAAATAAATTTCTTACGAACCAGTTCTTATTTTAATACGTACCGGTATAATGAAATGAAGAGATGGATGGGGAAGAAGAACTAACATAATAAGTACTTTTTTTACGTCTTTTTTTTTTTTTAATGTAAGAAACAATTTCCTCTCTCGCAGGTTGTCTAAATTTTACTTCGGAGAGTTTGAGGATCTTCACCTTCATACTACATTCCAGAATAATATGAATATTTGGAAGCCTAAAAGCACGTGGTAGGAGCTTTTATTGGTTTTTGTTTGGGTTTTGCCGAATTTTGATGGCTGTAAGTTTCCAGGCTGTTGGAGCACTTCCTGCGTCTTACTTTCCCCTTCACCCGGGTTCCATTGTTTGGGTTCCCAGACACCGAGATGCAAATCCTCCCTAACTAAACCAGTCATGCAGGAAAGGAAGCAAATTTCGTGGCCGGATTTCACACTACCACAGCATGCAAATATAATAATGCAATTTTTTTGTACAGTCACAATGAGAGACATCAGTCTTATATCCACTAAAAAATTCGTCAGGTTATATTAATAATAATAATAATAATAATAATAATAATAATAATAATAATAATAATAATAATAATAATAATAATAATAATAATAATAATATAATAATAATATAATAATAATAATAATATAATATTTATGATAATAATACTAATAATAATAATCATAATAATATATTTAAAAACCTTTATATGTTTGTGCAGTTTTCCTTCAAATTAAGTTAGTTTTATTCCTCCATAAATTTTTATCTTGAGTATTTTCTGTTAAATTCTTAGTTTTCGTACTCTCGACTCCATTCATCCATTACTTTAGTGGTTCTTTTATTCTTTTGCTTCCGGCATTCCATTCTAAGATCATTGTTTTAATTATTCCATCCCACATCTTTTTGTTCCGCCGAAATCTTTAAGATTTCCCTTCTTGAATTACTGTCAAAATATTCTTATATACTTATATGATCTATTTTTTCTGTTTTATCCTGTTGATTTCTTTGCTGTTCTGTGGCAAAATTCCATTTCTGCTGTCAATTATATGTTTGCATGTAACTTGTATATAGCGAGCATTCATTGACAGAACACTTTCAACTAAATATTTTACACGTTATTTACTTGCTTTATTTAAAATCATCTTACCCCATAGGATTCAGTTCAACACACAAATTATAATTTATCTACCTACGGCTAATATTTTTTTCGCTCTTGGCTAAACTTCCTTCTTCGGTTTCTAAACTGGAGCCCATGTATTTAAATGTATTCACTGCTTGAATTCATTGTTCTCAAACCTCTCATCTTCTCACTGTATTTCAATTTTAACGTTAAATATTAATTTTTCTTAAATTTAATATTCAACCCAAGCTTCCAAAGGTACAGACGATAATAATAATAATAATAATAATAATAATAATAATAATAATAATAATAATAATCATCATCATCATCACAATCATAATAATAATCATCATCCGGTATCATGGCAGCTGCCGCCGTCTTCCGGAAATCAAACGCCATTCCTGTCTCTCTATCCATTGATCTTCCTCCAATCCTCTGATATTCATAGCCGCTTGTACCCCTTCTAACCAAGTTTTCTTGGGTCTTCCTCTCTTCCTCCTTTCCATTGGGATTCATTCCATAACAACTCTAGGCATTCTTTTGAAATGGCCATACCACTGCAATCTTTTGTTTTCTATATTGTCTATTATGTCCGGCTCTTCTTGACACCCATAATTTCCCCCAATTCTTTATGTCATATTCTATCCATTCTAGATTTTCCAGCTGATCTTCTTAAAACATCCATTTCTGTACTTATAATTATATATATCCATCCATAGTAATTCTGCCCCAGGACAGGTCTTTCACTGCAAACTTAGCATTTTCATGCTGTGCTTTGCAGCTTTACTAGGGAATTGTAGGTGTGGCAGCTTCCGTTGCTTTCCACACCGGTGAAGGATGAGGAGGTGATGATGACAATATTATTTCGGAGACCGTTTGGGCCTTAAAGTTTTCCTGACATTTGTCTTACGGGCGAGGAAAAACCCCGATAAACACCTCACCCAGAAAAACTGCCCCGACCGGGGATCGAACCCGGGCCCGCTGCGTGACAATGCAGCACGCTACCTGGAAACCACAGCGGTAGACATATATATTTTTTTCCATAGTAATTCTGCCCGAAGGCAGGTCCTTCACTGCAATCAGCATTTTCATGCTATGCTTGCAGCTTTACTAGGGAATTTTAGGTGTGGTAGCTTCCCGTTGCTTTCCACACCGGTGAAGGATGATGATGATGATGATAATGATAAGGATGCCGATGATGGTGATGGCCATATGATTTCGGGGACCGTTTGGGCCTTAAAGTTTTCCTGACATTTGTCTTAGAGGTGGTGGAAAACCCCGATAAAAACCTCACCCGGAAAAACTGCCCGACCGGGGATCGAACCCGGGCCCGCTGCGTGACAAGGCAGCACGCTACCTGGAAACCAAAGCGGGAGACATATATACTTTTTTCCATAGTAATTCTGCCCGAAGGCAGGTCCTTCACTGCAATCATAGCATTTTCATGCTATGCTTGCAGCTTTACTAGGGAATTTTAGGTGTGGTAGCTTCCCGTTGCTTTCCACACCGGTGAAGGATGATGATGATGATAATGATAAGGATGCCGATGATGATGATGGCCATATGATTTCGGGGACCGTTTGGGCCTTAAAGTTTTCCTGACATTTGTCTTACAGGTGAGGGAAAACCCCGATAAACACCTCACCAAGAAAAACTTCCCCGACCGGGGTTCAAACCAGGGCCCGCTGCGTGACAAGGCAGCACGCTACCTCGAGACTACAGCGGTGGACTACTAATGGAAATAAACTCTCAAAAAGTTTTGGTTCAAGTGTCACAGTTAGCAGCAATGACGTATAATTACATACGGCATTGCGTATTGTTTAAAGTGAGAAAATGGCTGTTATAGAGGATAGGGGAGCGTTCAGTGTTCTTGATTAAGATGGTTCATCAATCTGTAATTGCTGTTCAACGACATTTTGGAACAGGATTTTGTGAAGATCCACCCAGTGGTCCTTCAATTCGTAAGTGGTACTCTGATTTTACGACAAGAGGGTGCATCTGTAGGAGGAAATCGTCTGGACGCCCGGCTGTAAGTGAGGCAATTGTAGACCGGATTCGTGAATATTTTACACGTAGTCCTCAAAAATCAACAATTGCAGCTAGTTGGGAGCTGCAGGTCCCTAAATCCACTGTATGGAAAGTTCTGCGTAAACGTTTGAAATTTAATCCATACCGATTGCAGATGCCGCAGTTCTTAAAGGAAGAAGACAAAATGGTGTGTCGTACTTACTGTGAGAATATGCAGACTCTCATGGAAACTCATGGGTTTTTCGAATCCATAGTGTTTAGTGATGAGTAAACCTTCCATCTTTCAGGTAAAGTGAACAAACATAACGTTATAATCTGGGGGTCGGAAAAGCCCAATACTTACGTGCAGAATGTCCGCGACTCTCCTAAAGTGAACGTATTCTGCGCTTTAAGCATGCAGAAAGTGTACGGCCCGTTCGTCATTGTAGAGAAAACAATTGGAGTATGTAAGTACCTGAATATCCTACAACAATGGCTCCTGCCTCAGCTGAAACAGGAAATGCCCAACGTGATCTTCAACAGGACGGCGCACCCCCTCATTTTCATACTGAAGTCAGATTGGAGCTCCACACCAGAATACCTAACCGATGGATTGGCCGTGTTGGTAATGACGATGAAGAATTTCTTCCTTGGCCTCCGCGTTCACTAGACCTCACACCCCTTGACTTCTTTTTGTGGGGTTATATCAAAGATCTTGTGTACAAGCCACCTCTTCCACAGACCGTCCTTGATCTAGGAGGGCGCATCACAGCAGCCATCGGAGCAGTTGACCATGATATGCTAGAACGTTCCTGAGCGGAAATGAACTACAAGCTTGATGTGTGTCGTGTTATCAACGGAGCTCACATTAAACATCTCTATGGTACCGTAACCAAAACGTTTTGAGATTCTCTTACCATTAGATCTAGTTTTATGTTTGTAAGTTTACTTAAACTCAAGTTACAAGTGTTCGAAACCAGAAAGTGCATTTGTGGGAACCCTGTATTTGTGCGTTAGTTCTTTCAATATGCTTATGTCTGGCTGTGTGTCAAGCAGGTGGCGAAGTGAGGTCTCTTCTTCCAAGTTCATGATGGTGTCTTGATCACCTGTACTCGAGCTGACTGGGCGTATGCTTGAGAAGGCTTTTTCTGTTGGCGCTCCTTCCAGTAGTAGCTTGCAGTTTTGCTGTAGCCTTTGTTGAACAGTTTTCATTTAGTCTCGAAGAAAAGTATGACTCTCGTTGTTATAAATTCTTAATAACGGTACAGTTAACATTAAGTTCTAGCCAATCAGAATATTTCAGTAGAAATCATTTTTTTTTCTCGCGCACAATTTGCTACGTTTGAGGAAATCGCTTTTCCAATAATACATTGTTTTTTATTATAATTTGAAACATTCTCCGAACATCCCCCTAAGTCTAATTTATTTACTTAATTATCACTTGTTGAATATATCGAATTTTTCTTCATATAATAAATCAAACAATTATATGTGCGTGACGGTAGGCCTCAGCTGTTGGCCGCCTAATATGAATGCTAATTACAAAGAAAACGCAATTATTTTGTACACATGTTATTGTGCTATAATTAAAGTTCATAAATCACTCTATAATATAACAAAATTTTGTATTACTCTTCAGAACTTTTTTCGTAGCTCAATTTAAAGTAAGATTCCATCCATCCATAGTAATTCTGCCCGAAGCATTTCCATGCTATTCTTGCAGCTTTACAAGGGAATTGTAGGTGTGGTAGCTTCCCGTTGCTTTCCACACCGGTGAAACATGATGATGATAATGATAAGGATGATGATGATGATGATGGCCATATGATTTTTGGGACTGTTTGGGCCTTAAAGTTTCCTGACATTTTTCTTACAGGTGAGGAAAAACCGCGATAAAAACCTCACCCAGAAAAACTGCCCCTACCGGGGATCGAACCTGGGCCCGCTGTGTGACAAGGCAGCACGCTACCTCGAGACCACAGCGGTGGACAAAGTAAGATTACTGTGTACATTTTTTAGTGTTTCGAAGGTATGATTCCACGTGCATTTAACACAATATCTGGATGTATAGAAATACGTTAAATATATCAATGAAAAGTACAAACCTTGATTTGAAGTCGCCTTGCAAAATAAGAAGAAAAGATCGCTGAACTTAACCACACAACGCTAACAATATAACTGGGATCCGGACCAGATGAGTTCTTAACTATCGGCTATTTCTGATGTTAATTGTCTTCATAAACTATAGAATTCTACCCTCCTTTGCAGTTAAATGAAGAACAGTCATTTGACAATTATATTAGAGTGAAAAAAGATAAATTCATGAGGGTGAGTGAAAATAGTTTTTTCCAGCTAGATTTCGTTTCTGCCCACTGCGCGTTCGCTTCCTTTAAGGGAAAAATATGGAGATGCCAGCCTAAACGATTTGATTGGAGGACAATTTTCAAGTACTCTGTTAATAAATTTGATCTTGCAAAATATTGTTTAAAAATGTTATCGAAATTTCTGTGAATGTATAATTACAACGTTCTTACTAATATACAGCCATCATTACTTACGACAACGCACTATTAGTTATGCGGAATTCCAATAAATATTTTAATCTATTTCGATCACCATCAATAATGTGATGTAATGACTCAGAACATACTAGCGCAGAAAATAGGAAAACTATAATCTAGACACCGAGTTATTTCTATAGGTAAGCAAGGAGATGCTCTTTCAACTACATTATTTAGTATTGTCATGGAAAAGGTAATTAAACAATTAGTTGTAACAGGAAATATATCAACTATAACTTAGAAAAATCATTATGAAGTAAATATTGGGGAAGTAAATTATTTTAAACGTCAAGGAAAATCGTAAACAATGGAAATTCAACAGAAGGATAATAATTAAAAACCAAATAGTTCTTGTAATGAAGCTTACTATAAAATTATACCAATGCTTAAGAACACATACATTTCCAGAAACTACAAACTTAAATTATATTTTACATTAATAAATCAGTTGTAACTGCTTCTTGAGGAAACTTGGATATTCAAGTAGATAGAAAATAGAAACTTCTAGTAATTGTAAGGAAAGTACTATAAATAATTATTGGAACAATAAATAACAAAAACGGCATATGGGAATAATAATAAATGAAAAAATAAATAGATGTCTTAAAAATGAGAGTAAAATTAAATTTAAACACAGTGAATGAGTTGCTTAGGGTATATACACAGAATGACTGATGATGGATTTCATATATATGGAACCAATTGAATCACTGAGTAGAAAAGCGAAGAATCTCCAAGTGCCCTATGTTTGAGAAAACCTTCAAAAACTACGTAACTTCTTAGAGCTTACTCTAACAATTTTTTACGAATTATAATATTGATCCTCTGCTTACAGGGAATTCAAATGTATCAAGAATTTATCATTTCTATAGTATATACGTGTTTTATCACTGTTCGAAGGCAGTGGATTTTCTTCCTTTTTCAAATCATCAAAAACTTAATTTAGCATTATTACATAAATACACTTTATTAGTAATTATAAGACAAGAAAACTGCATTCAAAATCTAAAATACATCAAGAAACACATTTTCAAGTCTTACTTGCTTATCTTTGCCATCTTTTGGAGAATGATCAATAACCATAAGCGATCTTAAACGAACGATATCTTTATCACTTTTTACGTAAAAAAGCAGAGGAACAATGTTGCAATTGGTCAAAAATTAGTTAGAGTAAGCTATAAGAAGTTATGTAGTTTTTTAAGGTGTTCTCAAAAGTAGGATACTTGGAGTTTCTTCCCTTTTCAATTCAGCGATCCAATTTATTTTCAGCCTAAATTCGAGGACGACATAAGAAACATGTGAGAGCATGATGATAATATATGAATTAAGATAAAAATGGGTTAGATATGTCCAGAACAGAATGTTGTGGAAAGGATTAGTTCAGAAGTTCAAAGCATTACCAAGTTAAAACTGTATATTTTAAAGGAAGAGTTACTTCCACGCTACGGCACTCATAATAAAGCTCTTAGCCCTCTATGCGCTGAACGCAAGTCGATATTGCCATTACGTCATCCCATTCCATATTGAATGAATTTTTAATGCTTAGACTCCATGGAATAGGCCTAATTCTATTTTATCATGTCTCATCTTAATATCCATATTTTCCGTGCCAAAATATTCGAAGTGCATTGATGGCGCATAGATAATTTTTGAGTCCCAGAATGAAGCCATTGCGCATGATCAGAGGTCAGTTACTTGGTTCATAAATACACAAATATTTGAGAAACAAAAATCCGTTCTCTTTCGTTGTGTGTCGCGCAAAGGAAAATAATTTCGCATAAATAAGTAGTCGCGGTAAATGCTGTAAATAAAACAAAGCAAAATGAAAATAATAAAAAGAAAGGGGAAAAATGAATTGAAATAAGGACGAGAGAGAAATAGAAAAAAAACATGACAGCGGGATCGAACACGCGACCTGTATTAACTTTAGTTTAAATTAATCAGACGTGTTTTACATTAGATTTGGAAATAAACTATCTTGTTATTCCTTGTCTTTAGTAAACGAAGTAATTAGCTGTTACAATCGTTATTCATTTTTTATAAATGATCTGTTACTTTAATTTACTTCCTTCCCTATATATACAAATATATTTATTTAATGAAGTCTGATAGCGTGTAGGCATTATGAAAATGTTCTGACGACGATCAAATCTGTATCGTCGCAAGACAGCATCTTACCGACTGCTCCACTGAAACGAACATTATTGATACTGCATGTAGAAAGACTTAATCCGCCTGATTTGAGCTCACAGGAGACAGCACACATAAAAACATACTGATGTGAATTGATCTTCAAAATTTTAACTTTCAATCATCCAGAGTTGCGCCATCAATTGTTTCAATGGCTCTACAATGATGACATTTTTACGCCGTTCTTCCTTAAGTTGACGGAAGAAGAAAAAATGCGCTGATATTTTCAACAATATTCGGCCACACTCGTTTAGCGGAAGTCTCCCTCTTTAAAATCTCGAAGTGTTCGCAGATGGAGTGAACAATACTGATCTCTTTCCACCTCGCTATCCCAGACATAACAGTGTGCGATTTTTATTTGTGGGTAACCTAGTAAATAAGATTAACCGAACAAATCCTCAGATATTGGAGGAATTAAAAAGTAAACATTACGAATTAAATAAGATACATTGCAATGGAAGAGAGAACTCGCTCGCGCCAGCCTGAATATGGTTAAAAAATACAGAGTCTGTATAACCCAGGAAGGACGACACTTTGAACATGTGTAATAAGGTAAGATTATATGTAATACTTTTTATACAGTTAAAGCATGGAAGCCGCGTGCGCGTCGAGTACGACTAATGCGGTCTTCGTAGCGGAGAGTGAAATCACCGCTCTCGCGGATACAACGTATAATGCAGAACAGTGATCTCCAAGCTTTTTTGTCAGGTAGACTACGTGCCGAGTTTTTTTGGTAGAATCTCTGCTTTGTAATATTGAATTTTTTTACAAATGCATCAACATCAAAAGCGTGTTTGACAGCTGACACAGTGCTACTAACTTTGTTTTCCTGATATGGACCCTCCTCAGGTCAGATTCGACCCTTGGGGAACGATAAGGACCACTTTGGGAATGAATGATGTACACTCTATAGTAGACAAATTTAAAAACTATTAATTATGCTTCAACGAAAATTTATGATTTTATGTTTATATGAATCTAGTGTTCAACAGTGAAATTTTAATGTGGAGTAATGCATGTATTGTCAAATATTTTTCTTATTTGTGATCACAAGGACTTCATCTCGAAGACCTTTCTGTATGTGGGAATAATAGTACTATTATAATCGAATCTTCTACCACAAAATCCAATTTTCCCTTAACTGCCTAACCAGCCTACATCAATAGGCAGGTGTACATATATTGTATAATTTGATACTATGTAGAGGTAAAATCAACATGTGAAGGTGGGAGGCGGGATAATAACTGTACCATAATAAGCATGCTCACGTATTGGCTTGAAAAATATGCTCCACACCATGTCAAAAAATATATGTAATTTTCCCTGTGCCACAGAATTCTCAAATACATTCACATTAATCTTTGGATGAATTGAACTTCAGCTCCTGAACATTGACACAGTTATAAAGCTATACTTTTTAAGTTCGTAATTGTTTTTTATACCGTTGAGGTTATAACAATATTAAATTATATATTTTTTACCTTGTATGCTACCGTCTTCCTCAACTATAATTGTTAATTATAGATGAGGACGACGGTAGTATACAAAGTAAATAATATAATTTAACAGTTATCAAGCCCGAAAAATACTGGCACTTTTTTTTGCAACCATTAATCATTTTTCAGAATGGAAACTTATTGGTCTGCTTACGATTGGAAGCTCCTGTCACATCACAATATGAAGCAACATAGACAGTGGCATTTCAATATTTTCAACAATGAAGAGACTTATCATGAATCTAGGTATGACTCCATTTGCACGTATTTTCGTCAGAGGGAGCCATGACATCAGAGCAACATTGGAATATCGAAAAGGTATTGAATTCAGTAATGGAGTTTTCACTGTTACATTTCACCATGGTTCTAGTTGGAGTCCAATAAAAAGAAACAAAATTGGCGACGTGAAGAAGCTTTTGAGACTTCACTTTAGTGATCGATGAGAGGGAAATTCTGCATTTCACTTTTACGATGGGGTAATCAACAGGTATACAATTGATTACTGTATCTCTAAGGATACACTGGGAGGAGGTATGAGGAGATATTGATAGACAGTGCGGTCAGATTCATACTTCTTTCTGTTATGCATTATTTTTTATCTGTATACTTTTGAGAGAACAATACAAAAGTACGTGTGATCATTATTCTCTAACACTATGTTCGTTTATTAAAGAATACAGAATTTTCTTAATATTTCTTCCGTTACTTCTATTCTTTATACTTTTGGTAACAAAAATCTCAAATTCATTACTTATATTTTCAAAATATACATTATCCGCACTTTATATTCTAAAGTCCCTTGTCCATATTCTTTGTACAAACTAGGAAAAAGTTACTAATTTGGAAGAAGTAGTAGTGATAATATAGACCAACTGATGGCTCTCTGCATCTCAACAGAAAATTTCAATAGGAATTGTGCGTATTTTAAATTTAAAAAATGTTTTCGTAGTTTTCCTTAAATTTATTAAAATGGAAAATAGACATGTTGAAAATAAGCTTCCAATTCTGTAGAACTGATCCCTTTGTCTAATTTTATATGTACTAGTCTCTCTGCTTGAAATTAGATTGTGTAAAAATTTTGTTTTAAAGAAGGAGATACTGGTTTTTCAGGCATACTTACTTTCATTCCTTTCTTTGCCAAGTATTCCGGATTTTATTATTTAATTGTGGGAAGAAATCCATCGAAATATGCGATTGAAACAAGAACTAATTACGAGTATAATGTAATTTATGACAATTATACCATAATACGAAAGTGATGATCTACGTTGCATAATAAAATAATAAAAAAATAATAGTCGAACGAATACTGTATTAGTCTATCTTAGCTTATACAACACTTTTCTTCTTATATAAAACCCTTACCTGGAATTTTGACCAATATTTTTGTCATGCCGTACACTACATACATATAACATATCCAAACTTTGGGATCAAAATCTTACAGATGATAGAACTTCGTTAATATTATTTTGAGATAGGAAATCAGTGGTCGGTTGTACAAATTTCAGATCTTGACTTACAAGACATTTAGCGTAAGAAGGTGTCAAGGATACTAAAATTAAAGAACTCTCCGCACATTTGACAAAAAAAAGTTGAATAGTATGGCACCAGTAATGATTCTCGGAAAATGAATAATTCTATGGATCTTTTGTGGAGATCACTGAGATTGAAGGAATTATACCCTTATAATCAACAACGGGCTGGGAACAAATTATTTTGATCCCAAAGCTTAATTCTCGTCCTCCCCTTTAGTCCTAGGATACATTCTTCGTTGCCTCATATGCAATGCCGTTTTTACCATAAGGGCACAGGTGGCCCGTGCCCAGGACCCCCATCAAGGCCGATATATTCGCTTACATTACGCTACGCTCGGGATGATAATTAATCTCCACACATTATCCTGTGACATAGCACAATCAATCGGCTCGTTATAAAACTTACCCATGCCATAATAAGCAACTTCTGTGTCTCGTAGTATAAATAGCTATCTATACAATCTAGCGGTCACCTACGCAAACCACTCTGATTACAAACTCGAGCTTACACAGCCTATACAACATATATAATTCACACAGAATTTGTTTTGTTTAATATAAATTATTTAAGGTAATAGAAGTGTTGATGTTTTTCTTTATAAATAATTTCATTATGTCGAAATGAACATATTTAAGTGGTTCACATAAAAGAAAAAGTTGCAGCTCAAAAATAAATAATCAGAAAACTTCCTAAACTAACTTCATTTTTTTACGGTTGAAGAAACAAATAAACTGACTGATTCTTCACCCTCATCACCTGGATATCAAAATTACCTTATTATTTATCACATTGCTTCACTAGACTCTCTGATACACATAAATTAGATACCCGATCCCTTGAGCACATTGTCCTTTATATCCCTCCACATCACACTACCTATTATTCGAAATCTTTTACAGTTTCTTTTGCTAGAACATGGAATTCCCTTCCACCCTATGCCAGAGACTGCCAAACTTTACCATCATTCAGAATCAAATTGAAAATAAAATTATTAACAGAAACAACTGGCTAATATTACTTTTTAAAAATTAAACATTTGTTTTGTCATTATATAATAAAAATAGTTTTAAGATTTGTCAATATATTTACCTAATGCCTTGTATAATAAGCAATAGATTAATTCATTATAGTTTATTACTTTCTTTGTATGTTTTTCTTTTTATGTATAGTAGATTTGAGCTGTTATTCTTTTCTGTATACATTCTATCATTACTTTAATTTTAATTGTATTATTGTATTATTAGACAATATTTTTAATATTTTTAAATTTGACAGATAATTAATCGTTTAGTATGTACTATTATTGTAATTTTTTGTATTTATATATAACATATGTTTGCCCTGGTGAGTGGAAGAGAAGGCCACATGACATTAACTCCACCAGGCTAAATAAATCTATTCTAAATCTATTCTAAAATACTTCTTCAGAAGAATATGAACGATAATAAGAGCTTACGTGTGACAACAATGACAAACACACATCAGATGTTGAACCCTCAACTTCAAGCTGCTGTGAGTTAATAACTACAAGTTTGGAAAATGTATCTTCTGATCCTGGTGCGTACTGTGATGAAATTTTAATGGAAGAAGTACGCGATATTTGGATTCGAAAACGGCCACAGTTTTTCCAAAATAAAAATTGTGACTTCTCCGAAACTTCTACAAGATTTTTATATTCAAGCGGTAAAACAAGAACAATATAGGGCCTACTTGACTAAAAATATTTTCACAAGTAAATTGACGAATGGCTAGTCTTTAGAAGCAAAATGGCCCCTTCATTCACCGTCGAAAAAAATTGTGTACTGTAATTGCTGCAGTCTATTTAATACTACTACTAGTAGTAGTATTTGACAATTAAGTTATCCGAATGGATATAAAGGTTGGAAACATATCCTTTAAATAACTCATTAATGGAACATGAAAACAGTTTAAAGCACAGGCAATTAATGATGAATTACTGGTATATCGCAACAAGCAAAACTACTGGACTACTTGACAGTGAATTGCTGTCCCAATATAATAGAAAAGTCAATTATTGAAAGAATGCACTTAGAAGAATTGTTGCAGTAGGAAATATTTGGCTTCACTATATAAATATACATTGGGATCTCGTAACAATGGAAATTATTTGGGATGCTTAGAACTAGTTAGTGAATTCGATCCTTTTCTTGCTGATCATATGCGAAACTGCGGAAATCGTGGAAAAGGAAGTACATCATATTTGTCTGCAAATATTTGTAATACATTTATTAATGTAATGGGAAAGCAAGTTTTAAAAGTAATTTGTTATCGAACTAAAATCAGTCAAATACTACCCTATTAACGTGGATTCTACGTCAGATCTCTCTCATGTCGACCAACTGACCTTCATCGTTAGATAAGTAAAAGACGGAGAACCCATTGAGAGATTTTTTGCAATTTTTGTCTATGGATGAACATAATGTACGATACATAGCAGATACTATTTTAAGCTTTTTTGAATGTCTTGATATTCCGAAAAAATAATGTCGCGGGCAGATTTACAATAATGCATCAAATATGGCTGGAAAGTACTCTGGTTTTCGGTCAAGAATAAAAGAAAAATGTGAATTTGCAATGTTTGTCCATGTGCGGAACATTCGCTAAATTATTGGTTGTTCAGGTTGTTGAATGTGTTTCTGAAACACTAGCATACTTTCAGTTTATCCAAAATTGTTCAATTTGTTCTCGGCTTAGACCAAATGATGGAAAATTATGACAGATCATTAGAATGCAAATGAAGTCCTGAAGTCACTCTCGGATATTGGATGGTCTGCACATTCTAATGCTATTAATGTTTTGTAACATGGTTATTTAAATATTTCTGAAAGTTTTTCATCAACTGCAGGTGACATCACTCAAATAGAAAAAAAAAACTAGCCCAAAATATATATATAAAAAAAAAAGAAACGGAAGAATTAGAGACTGTACTTCTAACGGAGATATGGAATGTTATGTTGGGAATTATGAATAAAAGAAGCTTAAGTTAACAGATTAATAATATGATCATGGACATTACATTAAAACTTTACGCATCTCCGATCGATTAAATCAATAATGCACGCTATAATGTCGATCAGTAAGGAAAAGGAAAAGGTTCCAAATGCTGACTATAAAGATACGTCTGAAAGAAAAATAATTCGCAGCACATGCATCACTTTTTTTAAGGAACATCAGATACTGTATAGTTGAATGACAAAGAAAAACTTCGTGTAGATACGTTTATTTCCATAATCGACACATTATCTGCACATTTCAAAAATCGTTCAGCAGCATACCAATAAATTGATAATCAGTTTATTTCTTCTATTTCAGTTAATAACAATCGATTCTGACGAGTTGACTAAAAATGCAAAGCATTTTCAGAATTCTATCTCGAAGATGTTAATGCATAGGAGCTCAAATCAGAATGTTTTCATTTTAAGGCAGTATTTTGAAGAACATAGCAAAGGAATCAGCGAATGTGAGTATCTCAACCTCACATAACCAAAATAAAATCTGATAAATTAGAAGAAACCTTTCCAAATGTTGAAGTTGCTACAAGAATATTCCATTGCTTAATGATACAAATTGTAATGGAGAGCGCTCATTTTCACAGTTGAAGAAAAAATGGATTATGAATAACATGTTATAAGAAGGACTAACTAATTTGTCAATTATATGCATTGAAAGGATACAGTAGAAGATTTTGCACAACAGAAATCCCGAAGGAAACCATTATCGAAATCGTAACCAATTCAAATCAGCAGCATACTTATCTAATTACTAACATATGTATATTTGATTTCTACCAATTAACCATAATAAATATAAGATCATAGCTGAAAAATATTGTCATTCACTTTTTATTCTCCAACAGGGCTCCAAATTCTTGTGTGCCCAAGGGTCCCGGCATGTCCTAAGACGGCACTGCTCATATGCAGCGGGCAGGGTTTCGGTAACCAGATGGGATAAGTTTCTTGGATGTTTTTCCTCAACTGTAAGACAAATGCCAGGAAATTGTAAGGACCAAATAGTCGTCGAACACTATCTGGCCATTATAATCATTTGCATTTTATTCTGATTGTTTAGTATGAATGAATGAGTGAATGGTTTGTCCTGTCTTAAATATTCGAGTTAACTAGGAGGTGGCACTGGTATTGAGCCAATGACCAATCAGAAATATGTTTTTCATGTCCTTGTGTGGTAAAAAATAATGTATGTATGTCATCAACCGTTTAAAATAAACTCCCGACAGATCGTGCGGCTGTAAAAACCGGGGGTGTGGGAACGTAAAATGATCTAGAAAGAGAGAGGTCGAATTGAGGAAACGAAAGAAGGGAAGTTTAATTCGGTCAATGGTTTACTGTGATACTGAATACAACTTACTTCAGTGTGTACTGTCGTGTTTAGTGATTTAACATTTAACCCAGGCTGATACAAAATTCGGAAGAAATAATCCAATTAAACAGGTTGCCGCGACACTACATAACTAGCCACAGATTGTGATGGAAAGAGAGACGTCTCCCCTCACCTATAAGATGATGTTACCTTGATAAAACTGCCAAACACGCCTCTTCAAGGGACTGGCTCCGGTCAGATGGATAGCACGAATTCTGGCCGCGTGAATATAAGGTCTCCAGACCCTATTCTAAATTAGTATATTACAATCATCCCTGCACAACATCAATATCACGTATAATATATTATATAACTTTATAATCATTATTTTTATGAGTCCATTGTTTTTTTAATTAAGCCCTGGAAACCTCAATGGACGATATGTCACAGAATAGTTGTACTGATATTCTTCCAGGAATCTACCTTCAAGTTTAATAGTTCTTGC
Organism: Diploptera punctata; assembly: GCA_030220185.1. Classification (NCBI taxonomy): domain Eukaryota; kingdom Metazoa; phylum Arthropoda; class Insecta; order Blattodea; family Blaberidae; genus Diploptera; species Diploptera punctata. The sequence goes on from JASPKZ010005315.1 coordinate 70,342, forward strand.
TTAAGAACTATCCCTGGTAGTAAAGATCTGATGGCGTCTCAAGTGTCCATCTCCGACGACCGTTGGTTCCGATTTCTGCGTTACTGGACTGTAAAATGGATATTTAAAGACAGGGAGCCAATGGACTTCGAACATGCATACTTCAGGCACTATGAGGTTTTGAATTTACGAGAGTACACACTATTAATAAAACAGAACAGTTCTATATATTATTAAAGGAATTTTATTAACAAATAATCAGCCTACATCCAAATGACAGTAACCAAATTTTAAACGAATGGCAGGGAAATATTTCTGTGGCTGAATATATGCCAGCATGATGAATCATCTTTAACAATTGCGCCAGCTTCAAAATGTGAGAAAATTCACTGGGGATTGAGCTGTCTGCATTGCTGAAGACACCTCGAGACGTAATGAAATTGAAGACTTGAAATGCATAGTGAAATAGAAAGCTGAGAATGATATAGAAAGCTCGAGTCGAGTTACACCAACACACAAACGCCAATCTTACAAATTGTTCTCCTCCTCACTTGAAGAACGTGGTTCAAATCTACTCAAGTTTGCATAGAATCTGCAAATCTCATCACACTTTTACCACGTACCAGATCCACCTCATAGGATGTTTAACAATTCCGTCACTATTAATATTAGTTCACTCTTTTCTATACAAAATAACGGAGGGTAATACACATGGGAACGGTCATAAGATTATATAAATGTACATAAGAAATTAATAAAAATAGAAATAATAATAATAATAATAATAATAATAATAATAATAAAAATAACGTTTAAAACTATTAATAAAATTATAATAATAAAAAAGGTAATAACAATAATAAAATAATAATAGTAACACTTTCATTTGATAACCAATTATTATTAGCTAAAAGTAACTCACTACCACCATCGAACAAGCAGTTTTTGGCCGAGTGGACATAAGCTCTCCATACATCCTATCCTGAAATAATGTTTTTCAATCATATCCTTTATAATTTACTTCCCTCTAATCTTGGTTAATATTATTCTCTCACCTCATTATTGGACTAATTACTGTGCGCTTTTTCTCTGGACATTTATGCCCCTTTTTCATTCCCTTATTGTGCCATATGTCCTGCCCATCGCAGCCTATGAGATATGAGTGTTCTTATTACATCTTGTTTCTCATATAGATAATGTATCACATTGTTATGTAGTCTCCTCAATTCGCCTGTGTGTTCATCTCTTTTAGGGCTAAAACTGTTCCATTCTCAACAACTCGTAATTAATTCTCCTCCCTTAAAGTAAAACGTCATATCATCTAGTAATCTTTATCGTCTGTGGGACCATATGTATTTATGACTAGCTAATACCCCGGCGTGCGCTGCTACGCCTAAATAAATGAAAATTAATGTGCTTTTGTGTTTAGTTGAATACGTAAAAGGAAAAATAATAATTCATTTTTTTAGATACCCCGTGCTGATTACCCGGCGTTGCCCGGGAATCTACTTATCCCGATCTTCTTGATATAAATGAGCTGAAATAGGAAAATTAATGCGTTTTATGTTTAGTTAAAATATGTAGTAGGAAACATTTTACCGTAATTAATTTTAGATACCCCGTAGCTACTGTTTACCCTGCGTTGTCCGGGAATCTATTCATCCCGATCTTCTTGGCATAAATTAGCTAACAGAAAATTCGTTATTGTGAGTTATCCGTAAAAGAATATCCGCCGTGTGCTGCTATGCTTACATAGGAATCTACGGGACTTGTATCGATCTTCTTGGTATCAATGAAAAACAAAAATGGTTATTATGAGTTATCCGTATGAGATAAACATGTGCTGACGTGGACTTTGTTGTAGAGCGTTATGAGATATTCAATTCTGTGTACACAAATTTTGTGAATTTGTTAAGGTTTAGGCAGCGTAAGCCATTTAAGCGTCCGAAGAGCTACTTTTTCACGTTTTCCACTACAAAGGACGATTTTTAAGGGTGTAGGAGTTGAGTAATACAACTTTCTTATAGCCTACGTTCATTCCGGGAATCTCTTTAACATTTTGCAAAACCCCCTACATCATATTAGTATTAACGGTATGGCCTCCCATAAAGTACGAACAAACAGAAACACTTTTTTTTATATATATTAGATTACAAAATCATGCAGTTTACTCTTTAGAATTTTTCATGACACCCTATCGGTAACAAACTTAATATCTCGGATAGCTGAGAAGATCATCATTTGGACTAAGAAACCCTTTCAGAAATCAGATTTCGCTGCACCTGTATAGTGCAATTGAAACATTCTTGTTCTTGACTACTATCTTCTGACCATCTATCTCCTGTAAAGCGATTGCCCAAGGATCTTGATTTATACAAAGTTATTTTCTGCCAAGGATTTTCAACGACTCCTGTAAGCAGCACACAGGACGATGCCAATCATCGTCGCATACTAGTAGTAGGTAGTGATTTATCTAATTCCGGCGTTAATATTTCTAATTTCCCATTATTATATCTATCCATCCATAGTAATTCTGCCCGCGGGCAGGTATTTCACTGCAATCATAGCATTTTCATGATATGCTTTGCAGCTTTACTAGGGAATTGTAGATGTGGTGGCTTCCCATTGCTTTCCATCATTATATAACGACTTAACAATCCATTTTACTATGTTAGAGCCTTTGACATGGATTCCCTGAAGTACGTACTCCCTGCCCGGAGAACGGAATGGGGAACTATTTTACCTTTGGAAAATTTTACCCCAGTAGAACCCATTTCCTCGTTTCTTGACATTGTAATTTTAGAGTGAAAATTCGTCACTCTTTTGCTCAAAGTACTTTTTTATTCTGGCTTATCACTTTAGACCTTTCCACCAGATGTACCACTTCCGGCAACAATGCTACCGTCGGCATAGTTGTCAGGGTTATTTAAACTCTCAAGGCACTCCACCACGACAAGGTAAAGATAACTTTGAAGGAATTATTACAATTTAACTAATACAGCTTTTCGTGTATATAAAAGAACTCACCTTGTTTTATAGGTTCATGTTACTAATCTGTGAATTTCTAGATAACAGAAAACTAAACGACGCGTTGTCAGATGGGAAATATAAAATAATTAAATAGGCTAAACATTAAATAAAATGTGAAATAAATAAATAAACACCGGCCATATTTAATGATTATTTTATATTATTCGATTTTATTTACTTGATTCAACCAGTCACCTTATAGGTACTTTTTACATTCCACACACCACCCAGGCCTTTCAGTGGCACGACCTGTCTAGAGAGGGATTTGAATGATGGATCTCACACACAATTTTTGACCACTCAAGGACACGGGGGGCCTCCTTGAGTGATCAGCGCAATGTCAGGGCCCCTCTGAGACAACACAACTTGAAGACGAGACAGCATTCACACATACATTCATACGAAACATGGCGAACATAAAAATTATGATTATGATTGCCATATGATTTACGGGGACCGTTTGGGCCTTAAAGTTTCCTGATATTTGTTTTACAGGCGAGGAAAATTCTCGATGAAACCATCACCATGAAATTTGTCCCGACCGGGATTGGAACCCAGGCCTGCTGCCTACGAGGCAATGACGTTACTCCGAAACCACAGCGATAGACTAAAATAATTAAACAAGTAGTTAAATAAATGTAAGCAATAAATAAATAGCATATTTAATAATTATTTTATTTGCGTAATATTTATTATCTCATTAAAATCAGAGAAATTGTTCTACAAGTTATTGAAGAGAGGATATTGAAATTATTTGGCCACGTAAAGAGGATGCCAGATGACAGGATACCTAAGATTGCATTAAATTTTGAAGCGGAGGACAACAGAGGAAAGTGTAGACCGAAAGAACAGTGGGTTCAAGGGATGCATAAGAGTATGGTGTCGAGAGGGTTAACGCAGAACGATGAAGAAAATAGAGATTTATGGAGGAGTAAAATTTAGAATGAATTGTATGAAAACCACTGCATTGTAGAGAAATTCCTCATAAAAATACTTTGTCACTTGTTCACTATTGAGTAAGTTCTGAACAGAACACATTTTGTATACTAGACGACAGGTGAATGGAGAAGACTACATAACAGTGAACTACGTGGTCTTCATAGGAAGGTAGATATTATAAGAACAGTTAATCTCATAGACTACGATGGGCAGGACATTTGGCACGAATGGGGAATAGAAGATGTGCATGGAAGCTTCTTGTAGGAAAACCAGAGGGAAAACGCCCAGTTGGTAGACCAAGAATGAGGTGGGAGAATAATATTAACCATGATTTGAGGGAAGTAGATTATACAGGGAATGATTGGAAATTATTGGCTCAGGGTAGGGATGTTTGGAGAGCTTAAGTCCGCGCGGCCATCAACTTACGTGTTCGATAGTACCAGTGAGATAGTTAATTAGTTAAACATTTCAAAAATGAATACAGTATAATGTCGTAGAAATCTCGCTTTTATTTGACAATTTAGTTAATTAAAAATAAAATTAGCTTGAATGGAGCGTAAGAACTATGGCACATGAAATGTTGTTAAATACCGTGTACGAAAGATTCAGGAATTATATTATATCATGATTATTTCTAAGTGTTGTATGGAACATTGTAACATTTAAACATAATGTTAAAAAATTGAAAACCTATTTTATTTTCCGTTGAATGGACATTTATACGACGCGTAACATACTGCATATTTAATGGTGATCGTAGTTTGGTCATTTGATTGCTTTAGCAAATGTTACGATTTGAATTGAACCCAGTTACCATCTGATGCACAAAGCATTCTAGTACATTCACCATCCATCATCTGCATACCGTATCATCGCGCTTCCATACAGATGTTTCATTAACTCCGTTAATCAACACCATTAGTTTATCACGTTAATTAACATTACTAAACACTTAATTCACAAAAAAATTATATTTATCCATTGTAAAGTTTTTTATCTCTGTCATTCCTCTCTAATTGATTGCTTACTTAATTCCATTTTTATTCTCTTCGTAACACTTTCGTATACATACAACTAACTAACCGCCATTTATCTGCCCCAACGAACCATTCGTTCATCGGACCACCAGCAATCCACCTTTCTATATTTTCATCCATTAATCTATTCATTCATTCATTATACATAGTCCATCCAGTCAACCACTTCCTATATTTCCATCCATCACTGTTACAGTCCATCCATCTGTTCATCTCTCTATCTATCTATCTATCTATCTATCTACTTGTCAATCCATCCGCCTTATCTACATATCCATTTATCTATCTACCTCTCTGAACACTGAAATGTTCCTACAGACTAGAGGATAAAGTTATAAAATTTGTTATAATACCATATATTTTCATTATTCTTTTAAAGTTTTATTTGTGTGTCCATTCGTCCATCTATCTATCTGTCCACCTATTTACCTGTTTGTCCACGTATTCATCCATCCATTCATCCCTCTGTCCGCTCATCCATCTATCTATCCGTCTGTCTATCTACCTACCTGTATATACGTCCATCTGTCTGTCTATATATCTGTCTGTCTATCTATATATCTGTCAGTCCGTCTACCTGTCACTTGTCAATTTATCCACCTATTCATTTATCTGTCTATCTATCCATCCGTCCACATAATTACCTGCCGTCTATCTACCTATCTTCCCACTTATCTACATATCTATCCATCCATCCATTAATACATCCATATGCCCATCCGTCCATTTATCTATCTTTGTATATGCCGTCAATTTATCTCCCTGCCTATACGTCCATTGTCCACCGCTGTGGTCTCGAGGTAGCGTGCTGCCTTGTCACGCAGCGGGCCCGGGTTCGATCCCCGGTCGGGGCAGTTTTTCTGGGTGAGGTTTTATCGGGGTTTTTCCTCACCTGTAAGACAAATGTCAGGAAAACTTTAAGGCCCAGTCGGTCCCCGAAATCATACGGCCAACATCACCATCATCATCCTTCACCGGTGTGGAAAGCAACGGGAAGCTACCACACCTACAATTCCCTAGTAGAGCTGCAAACATAGCATGAAAATGCTATGATTGCAGTGAAAGACCTGCCCTCGGGCAGAATTACTATGGATGGATACGTCCATTTGTGTATCTATTTAACTGTCTATTAGAACACATATACACACACACACACACACATATATATATATATATGTATATATATATATGTTATATATATGTATCTATTTAACTATTAGTCCATATATATATATGTTATATATGTATCTATTTAACTATTAGTCCATATATATGTTATATATGCATCTATTTAACTATTAGTCCATATATATATATATATATATGGACTAATAGTTATATATATAGTTATATATATATGGACTAATAGTTAAATAGATACACGACGGATGGTGGGAAAAGAATCGTATATACTGAACCTGGGATTTAAGGAGAGATCAGGGCTTGCTTGGTTTAGGCTAGGGGCATGGAAATTTCTAAAAATTAACGACGATCACGATATGCGAATATGTTCAATGTGCGGGAACTTTGAAGATGAGATACATATATTAGGAAAATGTAATGATTTAGAATATTGGAGACGTCAGTTATTACCGGAAAGATTTCTAAATTCAAATCGGGAAAGATTGGCATGCTACGAGTTATTGCTAAATCCAGAAAATTGGATAAACCTCGGTAAATTTCTGGACAAAACGCGAAAAATAAGGACAACACTCATTCATGAATAAATATATGTTATCAAAATGCAATACCATTAATTATTAACAATTATATATAAATTAATTAGTGTATAATGCTATTGTGTTATTATTTAATTGTAATATTAATGTGTTTTCTTTATGTAATTGTAATGCTAATGTTTTTTAGTGTATAATGCTATTGTGTTATTACTTAATTGTAATATTATTGTGTTTTCTTTATGTAATTGTAATGTTAATGTTTATAGTGTATAATGCTATTGTGTTATTATTTAATTGTAATATTATTATTGTGTTTTCTTTATGTAATTGTAATGTTATTGCTGTTTTTGTTGTTTATTTTTCTTTACACTAGTACCAATTATTACTTTATTGTAACGGACTGTCAACAGCACGTACGGCTTACTACCCGTGCGACCCATATTTGTAAATAATATTGTAATATATATATCCATATATCCACCAAATCCATCCATCCATTTATCCATCTACCTGTCCATCTATCTGTCCATGTATCTATCCATCCATCCATCTTCCCATCCTTTCTTCCATCCATCCATCCATCGATCCGTCCTTACATCTATCTCCCTGACTATCCGCTATTTATATGTTTATCTGTCTATACGTATATCCGTCTATCTATTTATATGTCTGTCAGTCCGTCAATTTATCTATCGGTCAATTGGTCCATCTATATAACCATCAATATATCCATACATTCAACTATCTACTTATTTATCTGAGCATCCGTATATATCCGTCCGTCTATCAAACTCTGTGTCCATGTATCTATACATTTATCATTTTGTCTATCTATCTTGCCTATTTACCTGTCTGTCTGTCTCCTTTCTGTCCTTTAATCCATCTACCTATCTACTTTCGTTCGCTTTATTTTATTTCTTCCATCTTTAGGACATACACTACTCAATGAAACTTACATTCCAAAGTCTTTACTGATTACTTATGGGTATAATGCAGGAACACTGAACACGCATTTGTAGGTACAAAGCGGTATCCTGTGGTTTTCTATCATATATCAGCTGGACCCCTGAAGAGAGCGCAATAAAGAAAGTACACATATTCTTACCAAAGATTGAGATTCAAATTTCATATCCTGCGTAAATTGAACTCGGATCGACCGAGCGGAGGACGGAGTCTCCACCGACTACGTCACGAGGACAAAATTGCTCATTTTCAGTTCTGAAATAGAAACCACTTTATTTTACCTGCTTCTATATGAAAATATAGAAAAATTGAAGTGAATGTGCTAGGAAGCTGGGAGTTTGAATAGAAATGTTAAATCTATAACATCATGGAATGCTAGTGTAGAGTGTGTGTCAATTTGCATATGTTAACTCGTTTTTTATATTTATACTAGACAGAAGCCAATAATTACCCCTAAACCAAATCTCATGAAGAGCAACAAAGTAATTAAAATCACATTTCATAATGTTATTCAATGTATAATAAGCCTACTAACTGCTTGTATGTAGCCTACACATTTTGAACCTATTAATTTGTATCCCCCTAGCTATAAATATTAATTAACTAAATGTGTTAGTACCATGATAGTGACGTGGTTGTTAGATTCCCTACCCTTCACCTCGGCACGGTACCTTGATAATAAAATACGGTCCCATGTTACATAACCCACATCTTATATCAACTTTGAACTATTCAGGAACATATTCTAGATAATAACCCAGGTTGATATTGTGTTATATTTAAAACATATTTTTAGAACAAAAAGTCAGTGAACCATAATGGTTCTTCTTCACTTATATCTGGCGTGCATCTGTAAATTGGTTTGCAATATTTCTCATTGGTTGATTGTTTACAAACCGGTAAAACGATGTATATTTATCGCACTGACGTCTCTACAATTACCATTAATATTAATATTAATATTAGACTATTTCAGTTTGAAGGACTTTGATTTACGTGTAGGTCTATATGAGATAATTTTCTATAGGATGGTGGTCGGTTTTCGGAATGGCCCACACATAACGTAATCTACGTTTTCGAATAATTTAATATATTAAAGTAAACAGGAATTTACGAAAGAACAAATTAGACTTTGAGATTAGGATGAGTTACTTTTGGTTAAGGTTATTACGTTTCTGATATACAACATTTGGATGTTAACCAGCTGTTTTACAAATTGAGGTAGAAACTCCATTACTCTAATTAATTATTCAATATTGTACAATTGCGTCAATATTTAAAAACGTATTTAGTTTCTGGATTTGTCACTGTAGTGTTTGAATTCCATTCGTGAACAATTACTCCCTGGGAATTTGAAAAGTCTCAAAGATTAGAATGCATAAACATTTAAATAAATATATTCCCGAGGTTGAATTACCCAAAAATATAGAGAAGATTCTTTAAAAATAAAGTTTAAAAATTGGTATTGAAAGATAACATCTCCAAATTTTATTAGTGCTTGCGTGTCTCTTATCTTGTGCTCTCTAGGTCAGTGGATATAGAATCCTACTAACGGTAGATCCAGACAGGCGTGGCACTGTGTAATTGTCTAGTGCGTGGTTCAAAATTCCTGTTTCATCTCAGGGCATAAACTTTCAACTGCAATCAAATCTTATAAAAGGAGGGAGGGTAAAATAAAGAAGAAAGTGAGGAGAAAGAAAATGAAAAGAAAAAAGAAAAAGGAATGAAGAAAGTAAAAATAAACATAACTGCCATGATAATAAGTTCTTGAAATATGAATAAGGTCAAAATATTGAGGAATATATAATTTATATTATTTCTTGGATCAATTTAATGTTTCTGAGGTCTTATTCCGTAGATTTCAATGTTAATTTTAACCAACAAGGAGAACAGAAATTATTATACCGGTTTAATGGATTATATTCATGGTCGATCATTAGAAATATAACGATCGACGGTGATGTTGTAAGACAAGCATATTTAAAAGGTTCGTTTGAATAGTCCGATATGCATATGATTCCAGGATATTTTCAAGTTAGTGATGAAGAATGAAGGAAAGTTAAGATTTCTTGGAATCTCATTCTATTCATTCAGTCAATTCTGAATCATTTGCTGTAACGATCCAATTATCTCCAAATTCATTCTCCAATGACTTAAACAATTTAAAGGCAATGTATGATTTATTTTCATGTGATAAAATCAACAGGGATATGCTGGATATATTTGGTGAATCTATAGTCATATGAACAGCTCATACCCAGTAATATATAAGAACATTTTTGTTTTGTTTTCTCTACGGCCCAACAAGCCTAGAATTTCCTTGGCCTCTGGTTTCATATCCGCAATATTAGTCACAGAGTTGGGCGATCTTCCAACCAGTAATGAGGTAACATGTGGTCAGTATGTCGCGTCCACCAGCTATTGTATCTTGATATTTCAATCTGGAGCCACTACTTATTGTAGTTACCCAAAATTCCCCCTATGCTGGCTGATCGAAATTCGATAATAAAATATCTTCCTCCATAGGAATTCGAACTATCGCAAGTCCTTAAACCGCTCGGCAACAGCTTGGGTTTGAGTTTTATTAGGAAATGTAAAGATTAATGTTAACATGTTCAATAATACATCTGCAGCAAACTCTTGAAATCGCTACAATCATATGAGATCACTCGGTATATTGAAGGTCTACAAACATACAAATTTTGCACTGTCATAATTTTAAAAGGAGAACATTAAGTGATCGATATGTTTTATTAGATATCACTCTAAGAAGGACCGCGTTTGTGGTGTATAGGTGAATGTACGTGTATTGCATTCGAGAGACTTAAACTTTATTCTCGGCTGTACCATTTTATAGGTCCTATTTTGGGGTTCATTCAGCCACATGAAGACAACTGAGTAGCTACTTGATTTTAAAAGAAGTAAAATGCGATTAAGAACTGAAATTAATGTTGAGGCACTGCGTCACATTAATAGCATTACTAAGTGTATTTTCACCTGCTGGGCAGTGAAAGTAACTACCTCTACTTTAGTCAGGTTTAACTCTTCGGAGCTGCCATGCGTTGCAATAATTTATCGCTGTAAGGAAGTTAATTTTTCAGGCATTGCTAGATGTAATAATGCTAATTTTATGTTTTTCGAAAAAAAAAACAAAGAAAATATATAAATGCAAGATGAAATCGCGCACGGGCCTATTTAGCCGTATGTGCCAATTCCTGTTCCATAATTAAAGAACAGTATGTGAATAAATAAAGAAATGCAAACATCACTATTTTCACCCACACATATCTACACCCATACGTATGACTATTACGTATGAAATATTCTCGCTCATGCGTGCACCTATCTATGTGTTTCACATTGTAGTCCGACTTTCTTCTTTGTACAATTAAAATGTATCCTAAAATTAACTTTAAAACGGGCACATATCCTCCCCTCCACATACACAGTAAATAGAGTGTAAGGATATTCAACTTTCACAACTTATTATAGACCTAGAATAAAACGGGAGACCGGGAAACATTTCCCATATTGAAGTTCTCATTATCAGTATTATAGATTATTTCAATGAGCCCCGATTTTGCCTTTTCTCAATTTTCTCACTGTGCTCAAGAACTTCAAATTTATCCCTTCGCGCTTGACCTCTCCCCTAGAGATCACAACAAGGCAATATTCCAGGACCCGACCAGAGAAACTTCTCCGTTAGCAACTGCAATCTAATTGGTTCTGTCTCTTTGAAAAATGAGATATTATGTTGCCAATTTTCCCGCTCTTTGCCCAGCGGAAAAAAAAAATATAGTGCAGTATTTGCTGTACTTACTAGATGTATGTGAGTGGAATTAACGAAATGACGGCACAAATAAATACTCATAATATCAGCAAATTAAATGAACTTAGTTTGGTAGCAGATACATCTGCGTCCGTGAATATCTCTATGGGAAGTTATTCATCTGCAGACTGTGCGAAAGGCATTTATCTCTTAGGAAGTAATAAAGTAGGTTCTATTTTGTAAAAAAAAAATGCTGAGAAAACCGTAAAAGAAATCGAATCTTTTACCAAACGAAAGGGGAAAATCCCTTCACAATTTTTATGGATGAATATAATTTAAAGAAGATTGGAGCAGCAGATTTAACATAATGTGCGTCACCAGGGTCAAAGTATTTATGGACAATGCGACCAATCGAAGGAAGTTGGGGTAGAGGTCATCAGTTCGGTGGCTATGTCCATAGATATAGGACAGATGAGAGGAAACTTTTCCCCTGAACACCCAAGGAGAAGTAGCATCTAGACAATATTTATCTCTATCACACCCTTTCAGAACACAGGAAAATAGCAAAGAATTACAAAATAAAGAATATAATGGATCACAATGATTAGTATCTTATTATGGGAAGAAATTATTAGTATAAATACTTCAATATATCATTAGGTATTCTAAGCATTCTATGTTTTTCTGTTTTACAACATAACTTAACTGTCTTATATTCTGAAAAATTACTATTTTTATCAACTTATGAATAACCCATGGAAATTAAATTATTATTTATAGATAGAAAACAAGCATGGGCAACAAATATAAATTATATGGAGATAAGTAAGAAGTTCATATAATCAATACCGTACTAATTGCTGTATAAGGATTAAAAAATAACAATTTCAGCTTAATGAAATTGCATTTCGTAAAATTAAATCAAATCTTGTCAGTTAATGGCACTGATCTGACTGATTTAAACAGTCTTAATTTGTTTATTTTCTACAAAAAATGTTTTAAATGGTTGAGAAAAGTGTGGTGACATCAATTAAGGTAAGATGGTAGGCAAAAATTTGAAAAAAATCTTGTTTTTTCCATAATTAATTAATCTATTCTTTTCTGAACATTTCTGTATATTATTTTTTACTGAACGCCCATTATAAGTTTGTGAACTAATTTTTTTTAACCTGACAGCTCTCAGACTGTAATATAATTATACCGTAGGCCAAAATTTGAAAAAAATAGTTTTTATAATTAAATAGTCTATTCCTTTCTGAACATTTCTGTATATTATTTTTTACTGAACGCCAATTATAAGTGTGTTAATTATTTTTTGAAAACTTGACAGCTGTGAGATTCTAATACTTTAAACCTTGTTTTCTCGAAAGTGAAAATTTTCGAACATTTGCCCCATTATCTCAGGAATTATTAAAGATATTTACATGGCATTTTTACAGGCAGTAAACGTTGTTATACTAAAGATACGGAACCACAATCATGATGATCTCTTCTATAAATCCTCACTTGTGATTTTTAAATAAAAAAAAGAGTTAAGTGGCAAAAAAAATTATATATAGAACATGAATATTTAGGTAAAAGTTTGACTGAGTTTCAGTGGTCTTCACAAACCTCATTTAATATGCTGTAAAAATTTCATTACAATCCATCTAGTAGTTCCTGAGAAAATAGGTCTCAAATTTACATATATTAACATTGATGGGATAGGGCCTACCCGTCTCACCTTAAATAAATAAATAAATAAATAAATAAATAAATAAGTAAATAAATAAATAAATAGTTGAATGCAGGCTTTCACGGCCGGTAATCATAATGTTGAGTGATTCCGGGTTATGTGGCCGTGGTCCATAGTTGGTGTTGATACCAGACGTTTCGCCCTCAACTGCGGAGGGCATCTTCAGTGGCGAGTGCTTCTAGGCGTGTTTCCTGGTCGGAAGATCTACTTAGAGTGAGCGCTGCGGACGTTGTGGACGTTGTATTGGTGGTGGGTGCAGGGTGAGTGGGCGTGGCTCTTGCTGATTGGCTAATGGTCGTCTCCTTGTTGTCCCTAATGTTAATGCACTTATTTTCTAGTGTATGATACCAGGCCTTAGCCAGTTTGATACCTTCCTCTTTTCTGTTGATATTTCCCTCATGCTTGTATATTTCTATAGCCTCTCGGTATAATCTAGGAAATAGTAGGAAGTTGTGGCTAAAACTTGTGTATCGTCGAATAGAATCTGGTGTCCATTCATAATGGCATGTTCTGCTACAGCTGATTTATCCATTTCTCCTTGTCTGCAGTTTCTTTTATGTTCTAGTAAACGGGTGGCTATACTTCTTTTCGTGGTCCCTATGTTTCTTTTATGTTCTAGTAAACGGGTGGCTATACTTCTTTTCGTGGTCCCTATATATATATATATATATATATATATATATATATATATATATATAGGGACCACGAAAAGAAGTATAGCCACCCGTTTACTAGAACATAAAAGAAACTGCAGACAAGGAGAAATGGATAAATCAGCTGTAGCAGAACATGCCATTATGAATGGACACCAGATTCTATTCGACGATACACAAGTTTTAGCCACAACTTCCTACTATTTCCCTAGATTATACCGAGAGGCTATAGAAATATACAAGCATGAGGGAAATATCTACAGAAAAGAGGAAGGTATCAAACTGGCTAAGGCCTGGTATCATACACTAGAAAATAAATGCATTAACACTAGGGACAACAAGGAGACGACCATTAGCCAATCAGCAAGAGCCACGCCCACTCACCCTGCACCCACCACTAATACAACGTCCACAACGTCCGCAGCGCTCACTCTAAGTAGATCTTCCGACCAGGAAACACGCCTAGAAGCACTCGCCACTGAAGATGCCCTCCGCAGTTGAGGGCGAAACGTCTGGTATCAACACCAACTATGGACCACGGCCACATAACCCGGAATCACTCAACAAATAAATAAATAAATAAACAAATAAATAAATATATATATATATATATATATATATATGTGTGTATGTGTGTGTGTGTGTGTGTGTGTGTGTGTGTGTGTGTGTGTGGACATAATTTTACCTAGTTCGGATGTCAACGTCTGGCACAGAAATTATTTTCTGCGCATAGAATCATTTGTTTGCGTATTTTAAGTTTTCTGCACCATGGTTCAGAAATCTGACAACCGTATTAATTATAATAAAGTGGTTATTCATCAGAGCAGCCTGCATCATTTGAAACACCCTTAGAGTAGGCCTACTATTTCGATCATGATCTCTCCGGAGCATACGAACAGGAATAAGTGTGCGCATTATCAAAAAAAAAAAAAAGAGTGCATATTTAGAAAAAATCAAGTGTCTTATACGTTGTTTGATTTTAAGATATAGACATTTTATGTAATTAGAGTGTTGTGAAATTACCTTCATCCAAAAGGAAAATATGTACTTTTTTCAAACAATAAAATAGCCCTCTCTGAAAATGTTCACAATTCTTCACGTTTCGTCGTCAACAAATTCGCTCCTATTCAATTATGGCAATTAAAATTCTCGTATAAACATAATTCCATGTGCCCTTTTGATGGACAAAGTTTTGTTCTGTTTACAAAGAACCATGACCCATTCTTGTGAGCATAATTTAGGGTTAACATTTTGTTAACAATGTTGAATACATAACTAAATAAATCACTGCAATTGTCGAACCAGAATATTTATGGCCGCGTGGACATCAGCTCTCCCTAAGTCCTTATACTGTGCCAATGTTTCCAGTCATACTTACTTACTGGCACTATCGAACCAGTAGTTTCATGGCCGCACGGACATAAGCTCTCCATACATCCCTATCCTGAGCTAATGCTTTCTAATCATTCCCTGTATAATCTACTTCCCTCAAATCATAGTTAATGTTATTCTCCCACCTCATTCTTGGTCTACCAACTGGGCCTCTTACCTCTGGCTTTCCTACAAGAAGCTTCCATGCAAGTCTTTCATTTCCCATATGTGCAACATGTCCTGCCCAACGCAGTCTACGAGACTTAACTGTTCTTATTATATCTGGCTTCCTATAAAGACCATGTAGTTCATTATTATGTAGCCTTCTCCAATCACCTGTCTGTTCACCTCTCTTTGGTCCAAAAATTTTCCTAAGTACTTTATTCTCAAATACTTGTAATCTCCTTTCCTCTCTTAAAGTAAGTGTACATGTTTCGCACCCATATAATATAACTGGTAGAATAATAGTTTTATATATTTTCAGTTTAACGTTTTTTGAAAGGGGTTGGGATATCAAGAGTCTCTGCAATGCATAATAGCATGCATTTTCAGAATTGAGCCTATGTTTAATTTCTTTGTGCATCTCATTCCTATTTGTGATCATTGTTCCTAGGTACTTGAATTCAGCCACTTCCTCAAAATTTCCCTCATTTGTCATTAGCTGTCCATTTCCATTATATAATGAATTTCAACTTGTACACCATATATTTAGTTTTATTGATATTTACTTCCAGTCCTAATTTCTTAGTATTACTCAATAGTGTGTGCGTGTTGTTCTTTATTATCTCCTCGCTATCGGCCAATAATACTACATCATCAGCATAAACTAACAGCTTATTAATACCATTCAGTTGTAAGCCTTCCTCATTCTCTAAAGATTTAATGGCATGCTCTAGTACAAAATTAAATAGTAGAGGAGATAGTGCATCTCCTTGCTTCAACCCATCCTGGATTTCAAAAGTGTCCGAAAACTGTTTGCCTATACGCACCATACTCTTTGTGCCATTTAGACACATTCGTATAAGTCTAACTAACTTTTTAGGAATTCCGAACTCCACCAGGATACTATATAACTTCTCCCTCTTAATTGAATCATATGCTTTTTTGAAGTCTACATACAGTTGATGTACTGTACCATTATATTCCCATTTCTTTTCTAAAATCTGTCTTATACTAAAAATCTGATCTGTTGTAGACCTGTTTCTTCTAAATGCACATTGATGATCTCCTAGAATGTCATCAATATAGGGAGTAAGTCTGCTTACTAATATATTTGTTAGAATTTTGTACGAAGTTTAAAGTAATGAGATGCCCCTGTAGTTGTTGCAATCAGTTTTATCTCCTTTCTTATAAATTGGTACGATTATGGACTCCTTCCATTCATCTGGAAGAGCTTCTTTTTCCCAAATCATACTGAGCAACCAGCGTATCTTGTCCATCAATTTTTCTCTCCCTGATTTTATCAGTTCTGCTGGGATCTCTTCTGAACCAGATGCTTTATACATCTTCAATTTTTCAATCGCCATTTCAACCTATAATGTACTTGGCTCTGCGAATAACATTTCTGCTGTCCGTAAATTATCCTCCTCAATGTCCTGTTCTGTATGTACATTTAATAGCTGATTAAAATAACTTTTCCATCTATTTAATATACTCCTGGAATCTGCAACCATATCCCCATTTTCATTCCGAATTATGTTTGTTCTAGCCTGAAACCCTTTCTTCTCTATACTAATTCCCTGATATAACTCTCTAATGTTCAAATTTTTTGCATTCATTTCAAGATCATTAATCTTCTCTCTCAAATATTCCCTCTTCTTACTCTTTAGTAGCTTGGTGGTTTCCCGTCTAATACTACCCAATTGCTCTAAATTTACCTCATTTGGCTCGTGTAACGATTTCATTTTTGCTAGCTTTCTTTTCTTTACAATGTCGGCACATTCCTCATCAAACCATTTCTTGTTTTGCCTCTTTTTTAAACAACCAATGCTTTCTGATGCTGACAATTTAATAGTATCTCTTATAGCTTCCCATTCTTTATTTATATCAGTTTCTTCTTCGTTTGCCACATTGTCATCGGAAGATTCCAGTACTTTAAATCTATTAGCAATTTTGATTTGGTATTCTTGCTGCATTTCATCATTTTTCAAGTTTTATAATTCAAATTTTACAGAATCATCTTTAGCGTTTGTTCCTCTCATAAGCGATAGCCGTTGTTTGGTTTTCACTCTGACCAGATGATAATCCGAATTGCAGTCTGTCCCTCTAACTGATTTAACATCAATGATGCTACTGTGCCAGCGTTTATCCACTAATACATGCTCTCTCTGGTTCCGAGTTTCTCCATCTGGGGACGTCCAAGTGTATTTATGTATATCCTTATGCTGAAATGTTGTGCTCTTCAGAATGAGATTCTTTGATGTGGCAAATGTGACTAATCTAACCCCGTTGTCGTTACTATCTTCATGAAGACTGAATTTGCCTATTGTTGGTTTGAATATATCTTCCCGCCCCACTTTTACAGTCATACCCTGTACAATACACATTTCTTAAATCATGATTAAAGTTATTCTCCAACCTCACTCTTGGCCTACCTATTGGGATATTTCTTTCTGGATTACCCACATTTTCCTCTTTCATTCCTCATTTGTGCCACATCGCAGTCCGCGAGACTTAACTATTGTTATTACATCCGATTACCAACAAAGATTACGCAGCTGTAGTTATTTAGTCTTTTACATTCCTATATCTATTCGTGTCGCTTTGGATCAATTTTTTCCCTACGAATTTTATTATCAAATATTCGTAACATTTTCTCTTCCCTAAAATTAAGTGATCATGTTTTGCTACCTAACTGAAGGAATAATCATTTTGCATATATTTGGTTAACATTTTTGAGAGAATCACTAGAGTCTTTGTAATACCTAGTAGCATTCGTTTCCAGAGTTGAGCCTATGTTAATGTTGAATATATACGGTACACAATATGTTAACATATTTATTTATAAATATAGTGTAATTCGACGTAATGTGAATTAAAATTATATACGTTGAACGTTTTTGAATTATGTAAATTGAAAATGTTCTACGAATTCGTTTCGAAATTCCGAACTCAGCTTCGTTTACTTCCTATGCATTTCTGCGCACCGTGAAAGGCCATTTTGAATTATTATAGGGTAAATAACTATATAATCTAGCATCGATCAGCGTCAGCTTAAATGAGAAAAAAAAATTAAACATTAAACATGATTATGCCATAGGCCTACATTTGAAGAATAAAGTAAAAGGGTCAATAAGATCTCCCAAGTAATGATGGAGAGGATTATAGTGGACTGTAGATATTTTAGGGGAGTATGGAATGACCATACATTAGCGATAATATAATAGGAAATTGTATCAGTAAAAATGATGTTCTATATAAATATATCAGGATCAATGCAAGTAGTAGTGGCAGAAACTATGACCGTAGTATTATTAAATGTTGATTTCATCACGGAATATTCCAGATGACGTTAGGACTGTTCTTTGAGAACATCATTCCATTATAAGAATTATAATGATGCTATCTAAAAAGGAATCAAGGTGAAATTGATGGAACCTCGAACAGGTGAAAGAGCGAATGGTTTTGGAGGAAAACAATGGAAAGAGAGGACTAAAACCCATTACTCCTTGTATTACTCTTGAAATAAAGCAGTGGTAATTACTTTCTATTACAGTGAAACGTGTATCCTTCCATAGAGATCGTTTTCCGTTAACTGAAATCACTGAAGTGCTAATACCCCTAGTCGAGTATCACGTTTAGTTGTCTCTGTGTTAAGGAAAATCCAAAATCCAACAATTAACAATTAGGTCTACAGAAAAGATCATTATGGGATAATTATATGTGGAAAATTCCCATATCCCTTTTTATACTTCCAATAACTAGTGTTGATTTTCCATGAATGGAATAATTACCTTAAAACTGCACCCATCGATTTTATATATGACAAGGTATATCTGTATTGTGAGTCGTAGCGGTGACGTACCAGTAACATTTCTTTAAATAACTACACATTGATCATCATAATCATAATCATCATCATCATAGCTTCATAGATTAAACCTCGTAAGGCTTTTTCCGGTCTCGTCCTTTAACACTATTCAGCCCATCTTGTCTTCGGTCCTACAACATTTCATATAGCCTTTGGGTTGAGCCATCATTTTTGGTATGTCGTCGACTTTCATTCTTATAAGGGAACTGTCAACCATTGCATGTCGAAACCTACCTTGAAATTTCTTCCAGAGAAGCGTTGTGATGTACCAAGGCCGTGTCAAAAAAATATCTGCTGTGTTAACTGTAAGACACGACAAATCCAGCGTCAAATCTCTCATTTAAACTGTGAGGAAGTAAAAGTACTCCTGTATTGGCATACAGAACAACGCTCAGAACCCGCCATCAGCGACACG
Organism: Diploptera punctata; assembly: GCA_030220185.1. Classification (NCBI taxonomy): domain Eukaryota; kingdom Metazoa; phylum Arthropoda; class Insecta; order Blattodea; family Blaberidae; genus Diploptera; species Diploptera punctata. The sequence goes on from JASPKZ010005315.1 coordinate 89,942, forward strand.
TCTCGCTTCACTCCACTTCACTCTTAATTCATGCGGGGATATATATCTGCTCCGTACATTGGATTGCTATTGCTGGAACCTGGCTTAGATTACTGTGTCTTGCAGTTAAAAACGGCATATATTTTTTTACACGGCCTTGGTACATCACAACGCTTCTCTGGCAGACATTTCATGGTAGGTTTCGATATGCATTAGTTGACAGATTCCTTGTAAGTACATCTTGTTTCCAATAAATTCTACCCATTTTATTTTGTTTAATATTTTAAAGTATTTACTTCCCTCCTTATATATGTTCGCTGATTTTTATTAAAGTAAAGTATATCCCGCAACAAATCTAAAAAAAACTCATTTCCGTTGCTTCAATTCTCCTTTTCTCTCGTTTTATCATACCCTGAGCCATAGAGCAACATTGGTATCGCCGTAACTTTATAAAATTTAATTTCGGTTTATTTTCTTCTGTTTGTTTTAGGGATCTATTAATAACGCCGCGCACATAATTGATTTTATTTATTTTGTTTTCAATGTCTTAATTCTTAATACAGGAAATGTTACACAGAGGTAATCCAAACAATTAATTAGTTCAATTACATTTTCCTTCCAATATAATTTTAGCTCTAATTGTGTCTGCTCTTCTAAATGCTAACACTTTTTTTTAATCTGAAGTTTTGGAATTAAAATTTTTACTTAGATTATTTAATTTGAATAAAGCCCTCTGAGCGTCATTTTCAGAATGAAGCTTGGTTATCGGCGAAAAGAAGCGTATCTAATATATATATATATATATATATATATATATATATATGTCTTTTAATTATAAAATGTTCATTTAAATCCATTTCATCACGATTCAGTCAATATATAAATTGGTTTAATTAAACATGTTTCAATGTTCTTTTAATTAGTTCTCAGCGGTTTTATTTACAAACACATATGGTTATTCATATTAATGTCCTTAATATTTTGACAGAATCACTGAAGGTCTTTTCTTCTAACCCGTAGATGCATTTATCATAAGTAATGCCACGAGTGATTTCCAATTTATCTAGAGAATTTGGAAATCAAGAGTGGCATTTGTTAGGACTATTTAACGAAAAAAATTAAGCTGTATACTCACAAATAATTATTTAACTATAGTTATTTTAAAATACATATATTAGTAGGTTAAGCAGACTTACTCCCTATATTGATGACATTATAGGAGATCATCAATGTGCATTTAGAAGAAACAGGTCTACAACAGATCAGAGTTTTAGTATAAGAGAGATTTTAGAAAAGAAATGGGAATAATGGTACTGTACATCAACTATACGTAGACTTCAAAAAAGCATATGATTCAATTAAGAGGGAGAAGTTATATAGTATCCTGCTGGAGTTCGGAATTCCTAAAAAGTTAGTTAGACTTATACGAATGTGTCTAAATGGCACAAAGAGTAGGGTTGCGTGTAGGCAAACAGTTTTCGGACACTTTTGAAATCCAGAATGGGTTGAAGCAAGGAGATGCACTATATCCTCTACTATTTAATTTTGTACTAGAGCATGCCATTAAATCTTTAGAGAATGAGGAAGGCTTACAACTGAATGGTATTAATAAGCTGTTAGTTTATGCTGATGATGTAGTATTATTGGCCGATAGCGAGGAGATACTAAAGAACAACACGCACACACTATTGAGTAATATTAAAAAAATAGGACTGGAAGTAAATATCAATAAAACTAAATATATGGTCACAAGTTGAAATTCATTATATAATGGAAATGGACAGCTAATGACAAATGAGGGAATTTGAGGAAGTGGCTAAATTCAAATACCTCGGAACAATAATCACAAATAGGAATGAGATGCACAAAGAAATTAAACGTAGGCTTAATTCTGGAAATGCGTGCTATTATGCATTGCAGAGACTCTTGATGTCCCAACTCCTTTCAAAAAACGTTAAACTGAGAATATATAAAACTATTATTCTACCAGTTATATTATATGGATGCGAAACATTGACTCTTACTTTAAGGTAGGAAAGGAGATTACGAGTATTTGAGAATAAAGTACTTAGGAAAATTTTTGGACCAAAGAGAGGTGAACAGACAGGTGAATGGAGAAGAATACATAACAATGAACTACATGGTCTGTATAGGAAGCCAGATATAATAAGAAGAGTTAAGTCTCGTAGACTGCGACGGGCAGGACATGTTGCACATATGGGAAATGAAAGACTTGCATGGAAGCTTCTTGAAGGAAAGCCAGAGGGAAAACTCCCAGTTGGTAGACCAAGAATGAGGTGGGAGAATAACATTAACTATGACTTGAGGGAAGTAAAATATACAGGGAATGATTGGAAATCATTAGCTCAGGATAGGGATGTATGGAGAGCTTATGTCCGCGCGGCCATGAACCTACGGGTTCGATATTGCCAGTGAGTAAGTAAGTAAGTAATTTAATGTAAACGGCGATGTTTGAAAACAAATGACAAACGATTGTTACGATTTATTCGCTTCTTTAGATCGATCCCTGCAAACAGATCATAATATTATTTATTGCCAAAAGATCGCAATGTTGTAAAAATGCACCCTAGTGGAGAAATTGATAACCAACGTTATAGGTATTATTTAATTTCTGATATCCTATGATGTAAATAGGTCAATTATATTTTCTGCGTCATTTCCTGGAAAATAATTCGTTTAAGAAAGTGCAAATAGTGGTATCTTTTTTGTGGTATAATCAAACGTTACAAATGTTTTTACATTATCTCTCGTATGCGCTACGTGTTGACATTCACGCACTATATATACAATCTGGTAGCCGTATTTCTTAGAGAGTCAGTCACTGCAAAATAATACTATGACCTATTCAGAATGTTAAAAAGAAGGTGCTTTCTTTATTATGATAAACTTTAGTTGGTAAATTCTAGGCGAAACACTACTGTGATAGGTTGTAAATAAAAAATCATTGAAACGTGATTGGTCATTGACTCCCATTTGGGGCATGTGTTAAATAGTCAACATAAACCTACAACTCACTTCACTCTAAGCTCCTTAAATAACAACTCGCTCGAGTCTGAATCAATCCCAACTGCTCTGCCCGGTTTATATAGCCGGCAACGATGATTCCAAAACTGCAGCATTCGCGATCCTTCGAGAAGATAGTTCTTCTCAAAATGAGAAATCTAGAAACGAAGGTCTCCTGCCGCCATACGCCAATAAAGTGGCTAGCATACTTTCAAACAAAGATGACGCGACGCCTACAGGAACGGACCAACAATTCATAACATTTCCGGACACACGTTAGAGTGTTTATGTGAAATGAGGGATCTGGAAATAAAGCCTGTTTTTTTTTTTTGAATTTTAGGTTTAGCAAAAATAAAATAATGTAGAGATTCATAGGACCAAAGAAAGATGAAATCACAGGCGAATGGAGACGACTAAATAACAGTGAGATATATGATCTTTATGGGATACCAGATATAATAAGGAGAGTTAAGTCTCATAGACTGCGATGGGCAGGACATGTGGCACTAACGAGGAATGAAAGAGGGAAATGGAAGTTTGTTGTAGTAAAACCAGGGGGAAAACGCCCAGTTGATAGACCCAGAATGAGGTGGGAGAATAACACATAAACCATGATTTGAGGGAAGTAAATTATACAGGGGATGATTGGAATACATTAGCTCAGGAGAGGAATGTATGGAGAGCTTATTTCCTCGCGGCCGAGAAACTACGGTTTCCATACTGTCAATGAGTGAATTAGTTAGACCCTGGGAGAAAAAAATGAATAATCAGATTCCCTTATATTCTAATGCATTATGTCACATCAAAGAACGTGTATAACTAACTAACTCTCTGGCAATATCGAACCCGTACGTCCATAGCCGCGCTGACATAAGCCCTCCATACATGCATATCCTGGGACAATATTTTCCAATTATCCCCTGTAGGCTTATAATATACTTACCTTAAATCATGGTTAATGTTATTCTCTCACCTCAATCATTCCTGCCTACTAAGCACATTCCTTCTGGTTTTCCTACAAGTATATTCCATGCCCATTTTTCATATACCATTCATGCCACACGTCGATACTTAACTCAACTGGATAATTTTTTTATACATTTGTCTGCACTAAACAGATTTATATTTATGTACAAGTTAATGCAGCATTATGCCCACATGAATTCTTTCCTTTTTAATTCTGAAGTTTCAATTATTCAATAATTAAGTATAGAAATTATAGAACATTATGGTAATGAGATTTGTTATACCTTCTATTTTTAAGGAGGGATTTTTAAAATTATTTTTTGTAAGAGAAATAAAGATATTTCCTCTATTATAAAATGATGGAGATATGCCTTCTTTTGCCAGTGATACTGCAATGCTTGATATTCAAGGAACATTTTCCTAAAAAAATACTTATTAACTTCATATGAAGAAAGACACCACTAAGTTTCCCTTCATCCGCATCCCGTGACGAGTCATGATGTTACCATAATTTGTATTCTTCAAGGTAGCAGGTGTTGTTACCTATTCAGATCCATAGCTACTTCTCAGCTAACGAAATTGGATATACAATAGCTATGTATTAATATTTTGGATTTATACAACGGTGGGTAAAGCGAGGAATCGTGAATGTTCCTTACAAAAAGATTTTTGATGAGAGGTGGTTGACAGTTGTAATATATTTTTTATACGGTTTGTGATCGAACAGTTTCAAATAATCCTGACACACCCTATTTTTTTCGTGGGTATTCTATTTATATTGGAATACCTGAAACTAATTTCAGTTATGAAATGTTGCAGCTTGTTGAAGTTTTAAAGAATTACAATAAAATCATAAGAACAATACATTTAAATTTATTTTAAGTTTTCAGAATACAATCATGATTATCTGCAAGTTCACAATTTTGTCATTAAAATTATATAACCTTAAAATTAACGTGATTTTGACTTGAACGTTCAAAATGTTCTTGAAATGTTTTGAAGGAGATGGGTAAAGTTCAAATAAATCCATCTTTCACAATTTAACAAAAGTTAAATCCAATCGAGCTTCATTTTAAACATACAGAATTCTGATGTATATCCATAAATTATTTTAGTAGGTTCAAAGAAACTCATTTTAAAAATTATATTTTGCATTTCGGAATAAATTATATGTCAGGGTATTTCTTTAACAATTAGAACACATTCCTTGAAGTGTAATCAAATGTTATCGAGTAGCGTTAAAAGGGTTCGGACGGAGCACTCACATGTCGATAGTAATGCTAATGCAATTAGATAAGTAAGCAAAGAGACGCACGGGAAGAAACAAAGAAAAAGGTAGCCAAAGAAAACAAGAACCAACGAATGAGCGAATTGCGTGACGTTCTGAATGCTTTATTGATGAAAAGAGGGAAGATAAAATGTAAGAAAGAAGAAATTACAAAAAAAAAAAAACTTAACTTGACATAGTTTTATTTTTAACTTTCATGAAGTTATAGTTCATATACTAATACAGTTGAAAACAAATATTAACATCCTTTAAAATTAAAGGAGAAACTAATAATAATACACAGGGACAGCCCTTGTACAGTAGGAAGTAGGCTTGGAGACTTTGAAATGGCAGCCTCATTAACAAGCTTTTCATGCGTCGTGTTGGTAACCCGACCAGGGGAGATAAATATTACTCTTTTTACTCAAAGCAATAGTCGGACTCCTATTAAGATGACAACCACGGCAAAAAAAAATTACATTATAATCTACATATATCAACAAATAAATAAATAATAGTTTTAAAAAACTAAAACAACACGCTTTGTTAGAAAACCGAACTAAAAAAAATGAAAAATAATTTTAATTTCCAACACGCTTGGTATAAATAATTTTACCACCAAAAGCGTGGGGTGCTCTTTATCAATTAATATATTTGATAATAAACAAATATTGGTAAAAGTAAAGTCTCTAAGAAGAAAATGTAAAAATCATAAAAAGCACCCCACGCTTTTGATGGTAAAATTATTTTACCAAAGCGTGTTGGAAATTAAAATTGTTTTTAATTTTTTTAGTTCGGTTTTCTAATAAAGCGTGTTGTTTTAGTTTTTTAAAACTATTATTTATTTTTGATTTCTTAGTTTTAATATTTTACAGAATAAGATAAAAATGTAAATATCTTTTAAATTCGATACTATTGTAGTATGAGCTAAAGTAATACTCTTCTAAAAAAAACCTCCCAGACGGATTTGAACCAGCGACCTATGGATTACTGAAGTTATATACGTACCACAGAGCTCTTACGACGATTGACTAAAAAGTCGACAAGCCCGCAACCTATTATACCAGTTTTAATTTTTTGGATTTTCTGATGATCCTGGCCAGGATTTTAGAAACAAAATATGAAATTATTATATTGTCTCGGGTCCTTTACAAGTATACCAAGTTTGAAATCGATCCAATGTTCCTAAGTGGGTGAAAATCGTGTTCAAAAATTCCGTTACATAGATAAAAATACACTTATTTTGATTATCTGACGATTCCGGCCAGGATTTTAGAAACAAATATGAAAATATTGTATTGTCACGGGTCCTTTACGAGTATACAACGTTTCAAGTCGATCCAATGTTTCTAAGTGGGTGAAAATCGTGTTAAAAAATCCCGTTACATAGATACAAAGACCCTTTTTTGATATTCTGATGATTCTGGCCATGATTTTAGGAACAAAATATGAAATTATTGTATTGTCCCGGGTCGTTTACAAGTATACAAAGTTTCAAGTCGATCCAATGATTTTAAGCGGGTGAAAATCGCGTTGAAATATTCCATTAATTAGATAGATAGATAGATAGATAGATATATACAGGTCAAGCTAATATAAAGCGTGTAAAAATAATGGCATTTGAAGGAAAATATCAGATCCGATCCAAAATAGTTCTACAAAACAATAAGAACAAGTAAGATATTTGAATCATTTTCGATGTTCATTATCGTATGAAGAAGGAAAATTTCTAGATAATAAATTATCAAAATTCCAGCATATGTGGGGAAAAATTCAATGAACCTTTGCTTATTAAAACCAGGAAAGAGACAATTATGAGGTTTTATATGGTCTTGGCAGTTCTGCTCCTAACATACGGAAGTGAAAACTGAGTATTGAATAGATTTGAAAAAAAAGATGGAAACGGCAAAAATGCGTTTCTTAAGAAGGATAGCAGGACTCACTCTAAGTGATCATATACACAACACCAATATTAGAGAACAATTACAAATATACGAATTAACAAATTAATTAGCAGACAATAATTGAAAATGGTTTCAACATATAAATCGAATGGAGACAGCTCGTCTATCAAAACAGGCTTTACAATAGGAAAAGGCGTTGTTCTCTACAATGAATATACACCGGCAAATCAATGGATTCGTGACCATCAGGGATTGTCTCATTCCGAATGGAGAGAAGTGATTAAAATGCAAGTCAATGTATCGGCGGTGCGTTCTTTGCCGGGCAGTTCTAGGGATGATGCCCTCTGTAAACGTTGTCGCAGAGAGCACGAAAAGCAATGCACACGTCCTTGGGGCCTGTCTGTTTGGAGAATCACTGAGAAACATTCAACACCACACTATCCGAAATATGATGGTAGAAGCCTTGCGAGATTTTGGATACACAGTTCATGAGAAAGTTCATGGTGTGGTCACTAATGGGAGTAACAGACGAATAGATAATATTATATTTAGACCATCTTCTAAAATTGGTATGGTATTAGATCCCACAATTCGTTTTGAGACTCATAGTGGCCAACCTGAATAAGTTGACTCTGAAAAGAAAGCCATATATGTGCCAAAAATTGACTATTACAAAGATAAATACCAACTAGATAGTATAACTGTCACAGGATTGGTGATCGGGGCAATAGGTACTATACCAGGATTCTTAGCCAAATTTTGGAATTCATTAGATTTGGACAGGGTGTATCTTTCTAAAATTGCCATCGCTGCCATTAGAGGAACAACTTCAATTTTAAGAAACCGTATTTACAAAATTTCTACTTTAGAGCATGTATACTTCAATTAGACCTACAATTTGAATTTTTAAAATGTATTTACAAAAGTATTTCATGAATTCAAAAAAAATAATTGTCTGTATCACTTTGTCCTTGAGGCAATCCTCTAATGAGGAAAGTTGTATATAATAAAAAATGGAATGGAATTTATTGCCTTTTTTCTTCAAAAGAAAGGAAACACATTTGCATTTACATTGCGCACGGTCCTGCTTGGCCGCATGTGTATTATCTTTTAATGAATACAAAATAAAATTATTCATAATATAAACAAATACCTACATGGCTACTCACCTACATAAAATTTATCAAAAAATGCATATATATATATATATATATATATATGTCTACACTACATACACAATAATACATGTCTACACTCATCCACGTAAAGACCATATATAGATATATAGATATAAAATGTCTCATTTGGTATATTAATAAATAAAAAATTGAAACAAAACAAATTATAAAAGAGAGAAAAATACACATATACATGCACACACCCCCACCATACACACACGCGCGCGTACTCATACCGTCCCCTGCGACATCAAATGCACTATCAGGCTATTCAGCTTATGAAGACTACTTATTACATAATAAAATTGAAGATCGAAAACAAATACCATATTGAGATTCTTATTATTAATATCACATATATCCTTATTGATCTCCTATAACGCAGTACCTTAATTTCCTCACTGTACCCAAAAAAATTGCATGTTTTCACTCTCGATCCGTCCTAAAAAATCCCAGCACGCCACTCTCCCACGATCCGACCTGAGAAATATCTCTGGCAGCAACTGTAATCTAAGTTGCTCTGTCTCTGTAAATAATGTTATAATATGTCGCCAGTTTTCACAGTCATCGCATAGAGGGCACATTTAACTTGTTAAATAATCGGCCATCCATCCCCCCAAATGAAACCATGCAATAACACTTCTATCCATCCCCATCCAACGAGTCAATATACTTCTCCCTTCCCCACGAAAGTGTCAGTTCCGACTGCAGGGTGAGCGATATTTTCTGGCTACACTCGGCTTCTATGTACTGTCTATCTGTATCAATATTAATCTCTTCTCAACTTTCCTCCAAACATTTTTATTATACCCCGTATTCCTATCCAATACCCAATCCATTCCTATGCCCATCAATCCCTTTTCTACACCGATTATCCAATCCCCCGAAACACACTGCCTTCTCTGTTCCTTGTAACACTTTGCTCTGAGTGAATCCTGATTCCCGTTTATTATGTCCTACCAATACTCCTAAATATATTATATTATGTAGAAGTTGTTTTAATATCCTGACGGGTTTGGTTTGATATTGTGTGACTGTATAAATTAATTAAACGTAAAAAAGGAATTTGGTTAATGTGATCCCTCCACGAGGACCAGTGTCCACTTTACACGAATACGTACATTTTATCAAAGAGGATGCTACCACTAAAACCATTCACTTAATTAATTTTATATAATATCCTTGTAATTTTACTAAACCCAAAGACCGTCGCTTTCTGCAGTTGAATTACCTGTGAATGATATAATCAACAATAAGTTTTCAAAACATTAAATAAATATCAATGCTTTTTAACTATGATCAATCATAAATATTTTCAGATTAATCTGTGCCTGTCTGTATAAATCAATAGAGTAAATAAACTTAAAAATATACTAAAAGCTAAGGTGGACTCTGGGGTCCAAGTTATCCGAATATGAATGTTAAAGTCGAACTTTCCTGTAATGTAAAATAGTTTAGAATTATGAAGATGTTTCCATATTTGAATAAAATAACAATGCTATTTCATAGTTACAAAATTAATGATAATCACCGTATGTAAACAAAATTCAAACCCCCCTAATTAAGTGAAAAAGCAACAAATTCAAAACAGGCATCCAAATTACCCAAAGTTCATCTATTATTTGGATGCGAAACATGGTCTCTTACTTAAAGGGAGGAAACAATTTTATGAATGTCTGATAATGAAGTTCTTAGGAACATATTTGACCCAAAGAGAAACGAACACACACACACCACACATATATATATGCAGAAAACTACATAACAATGAGCTACATGATTTGTATGGGTAACCAGGTGTAAGACGACTAGTTAATTCCAGTAATGTGAAATGTGGCAAGAATGGGGAATGAAAGAGGGGGATAGAAACTTCTTGAAGGAAAACCAGAGGGAAAGCTTCCTTGTAGGAAGACCAGTAGGAAAGCGTCAAGTAGGTAAGTGAAGAATGATATGGGAGAATTATATTATACCTAACTATAATTTGAGGGTAGTGAATTATACAGTGAACAGTTGGAACACATCAGCTTAGGATAGGGTTATATGAAGACCTTATGTTTGCGAGACCAAGAGCTTCCGGGTTCGATAATGCAAGTGAAGTATTTGGATGGTTGATTAGTTATATTTTAACTGAATGGCAGTTGATGTGGGCAATAAAAGAACAGTGTCACCGAGCAGCGACATAATATCTCCCTCCATTATGCCGATTATCTTATGAACTATATAAGCATTGCGTCAAAATGACGCAATATGCTCGCAGGATAGGCTGGCCGAAGTGAATATTTTACGTACACTCTATAACTTAGAAACATAGAATGTTTTACAAAGACTACTTAGAAAATATTTATTTATATGACAGGAATACACGATGGATTTAAGTTTCCCTTTCATTCGAAAGAGTTGCGCATATGTGCTCTATTGATTTCCAAGGAAAAAATACAAGGGCTTAAATTGTCCATACAAATTCAGAAAACATATTTTTACAGGAATCTAGTCTCATGTGAATTGTTTAGAAGCAGAAAAGTGCTGTATTTTTAATTAAATCATTTCATAATTCGCAGTGTTCTTATTGTGTTCTTATTTACACAAATCTAAAGAAAAGTTACCTGGCTTAGATATCAGAATATCAGTTCATAACACTGTGTCTTACACACTATTTTGAAGATTTTTATCACAGCCAATAATATAACAAACAAAATGCTAACAATAAATAAATAAACTAAATAAAGACGTTCTTAAATATGTGGATATTAAAACCAAAAACAATAGACGTGATCTCATACCATTTCCATAACTAACTAACTCACTGATACTATTGAACCCTTCGGTTAATGGCTGCGCGGATATAAGCTCTCTTCGTATCCCAATCCAGAGCTAATGTTTTCCAATCATCTCCAGTATAAGCTATATCCCTCAAACCATGGTTAATGTTATTTTTCCACCTCGTTCTTAATCTACCAACTAGGCGATTACCCTCTGGTTTCCTACCAGAAACTCTATGCCCCTCTTTCATTTCTCTTTCGTGACATATGTACTGTCTACCGCAGTCTATGGGACCTAACGTTTCTTGTTATATCTGGCTTACTGTCAGTTCCATAGGCTAATGAAATTTAGGGTATAATTATTCGTTTGCATACTAAGTTCGAATTATTTATTTATATAAGAAAACGAGTAAGATGATACAATTTAGCTAGTGTCTGTTTCGTTATTATCTGATACTTAAGAAGGGGTAAGAAGAAGAAAGAGAACAAAGCATAAGGTAAGGAAGCAAGGAAACAATGAGACATGCGGGAATTATAGCACAGCTGCCGGGCATGAGAGAGAATCGCACATACACCCGCCATGCACTCTGTCTTATCTTCAGAAAATTCTAATTAATCTGTGCCAATTAAGAGCAACTCGTGTAAACTGGAGCGTGCGGTTTGGTTGTACTTCTACAACCGGTTCCGATCCATTCTATTATTCCACGGAAACAAAGCCCCCATTCTACAGCCTGCATCACTTCCTAACAAAATTACACATGCAAACTGTGTAACTAATTCACTTCATACATTTTCAGTACACCGCAATCATCATTAGCAGTCTACTTTCAATTCCTGAGTTCGATCAGAATCCTAAACATTAATTATTGCAGAAATAAGAACAATGAACTTAATTACTGTCCCGCGCCGCAGCCGAGTGGTTAAGGCAGGAAGCCTTGGCGCACAGCTACGGGACTTGCGCTGGTTCAAGTCTCCATGGGGGAAGAAATTTTCTCATGGTATTTCGGCCAGTATGGGACCGGTGCCCACCCAGCATCGTGATGCATTTGGGTAGCTACAATAAGTAGCGGCTCCAGGTTGAGAAAACCAGCTATAATGGCTGGAGGACTCGACATGCTGACCACATGTCACCCCTACGCTGGCTGATTATAATCTACCTCTGTGATTGACACATGTGGATACGAGACCAGCAGCCGGCTGGTAGGCTGAGGGCTTTGTAGACCTGCCGCGCCAGGAAGATATATTAAATACTGCGATTGAACTACGCTTGATGTCAACTGATATCTTCTAGGGGTAACACCGTTGCCTCAGGCGGACCTGGGTTGTATCCCAGGTCAGGACAAGTTTTCTGGTCGAGCGTATTTTATTATTATTATTATTTTTACTTTTCCTCAATTGTAGGATAAATGTCTGGAAACGTTAATGCTCAAATAGCCCCCAAACACCAATCTGGCATTATAATGATCCAAATAACATTAGCATAGTTCAGTATGAATGTACACCAATCTGGCATTATAATGATCCAAATAACATTAGCATAGTTCAGTATGAATGTACACCAATCTGGCATTATAATGATCCAAATAACATTAGCATAGTCCAGTATGAATGTACACCAATCTGGCATTATAATGATCCAAATAACATTAGCATAGTTCAGTATGAATGTACACCAATCTGGCATTATAATGATCCAAATAACATTAGCATAGTTCAGTATGAATGTACACCAATCTGGCATTATAATGATCCAAATAACATTAGCATAGTTCAGTATGAATGTACACCAATCTGGCATTATAATGATCCAAATAACATTAGCATAGTTCAGTATGAATGTACACCAATCTGGCATTATAATGATCCAAATAACATTAGCATAGTTTCAGTATGAATGTACACCAATCTGGCATTATAATGATCCAAATAACATTAGCATAGTTCAATATGAATGTACACCAATCTGGCATTATAATGATCCAAATAACATTAGCATAGTTCAGTATGAATGTACACCAATCTGGCATTATAATGATCCAAATAACATTAGCATAGTTCAGTATGAATGTACACCAATCTGGCATTATAATGATCCAAATAACATTAGCATAGTTCAGTATGAATGTACACCAATCTGGCATTATAATGATCCAAATAACATTAGCATAGTTCAGCATGAATGTAGAGGTGAATGACGTATCTTATTCGTGATCTCTGAGGTTGCCCCGGCAACGAGCTGATCGCTCATCCGTGGAGGCACTACATGCCCTTGTAGGAAACTAGTATGTATCTGATCCAGAGTTGAAAGTCCCCTTCCGACAGGTCGCGTTCTCTGAAGCCCGAATAGCGTGGGACACGTTAAAAATTGCCTACAAGAAGGGAGATCAAACAAAGGAGAAGAAATAAATTACGAGAGAACTGAGTCTTTAATCTAATTGAATATATGGCTTATGAAACTCGTACGTTCATGCCACACTTGTTCTCCACTTGTCCCTATACCCAGCCCAGTGAATTACGTTCTTATTTCCCATATCTTGTTCCCTAAAATCCATCCGAATACTCGCTCCCATTTAAGTCTTGAGCTTCCTCAAAGGTTTCACATCAAACATTTCGAAATTATTTTTACTATCAATTATAAAATTATGTTAGAATATAGAATTCTGAAAATCGTTAATATTTCAACTATTTTTAACTCGAGGACTTTCGGATCGTAGTCCATCATCATCATCATCATCAACAGCAGCAGCAGCATAGAGATGATCATTAATATTCGATGTTAGTTAGAAACTCATAGAGATAATTTAATTGACTGCATTCTCGTTTAAAATAATACTGTTGTTGATTTCTTTCAACATTTCTCTTTCTTTTAGTACATTTACTTTTGCAATGTGTGGATCATAGTAAGGGTATTTCCTATATTTTCCATGCCATAACCAGCTACAATTATATAGTTTGAGTAACAGAATTTACCTTCTGCATGTCCGATTTTTTAAAATGTTATTTGAAGGTGGTAGTAAAATTTCTGATAGTTCTGTGTAATTTAATTTTAATCTTCTTACCGTGTGTTTTAAAAGTTTAGAATTTTTACTGTCACCCATTAAAGCTACTAAAATGCCTTTCTTAATCTGTTATATTTAACAACACTGACAATAAAGAGAGATGAATAGGCATGCGAATACAGAAGACTACATAACAGCGAGCTACATTATCTTTATAGGAAATTAGGAAATCAAATAGAACAATAAAACAGTTAAGTATCGTAGACTGCGGTGGGCAGAACATATGGCACGATTGGGGAAGTAAAGAGGAGAATGGAAGTTTGTTGTAGGAAAACCAGACCGAGAATGAGATGGGAGAATAACATTAACAATGGTTTAAGGGAAGTAGATTATATAGGAGATTTCAGGAAAGGAATGAATGGACAGCTCATGTCCGGGCAGCCATGGACCTATGGGTACGATAGTGCCACTGTCTGAGTTGGTTAGACAATAGCAAAACAAGAGCCTAAATTTTAGAAAATTTCATTGTGGAGATTTTTACATTCTTCATTCTCATTATTTATGGGACCTAAAATTGTCTTAGGAACACATTTTCGTATACCTTAGGCTCATTGCCTTCCATTAATACAAAATACTACATTTCACCCTTATATAGTACTACAAAAAGATAAGAGCTTTATACACGTTAATCTGTAGATTCTTAGACAATAGACGAGACGAAATGATGCATTGAACTGAATAGTAAGGTCGCATCGTATTTACTAGTTTAAAACGGTATTTAATTTCTTCTCTTATATGATTTTGATCAGTTAACAATATCCATGTACCGTGTGGCCATAAAGTCGTTTGACAAATGGAAGTTTTCTCAATAACAAGAATCTGCTCTCTTAGGTATATATATATTTTTTTGATTCTGGAAACAATGGAACAATGAAACAATAAAATAAAAAGGAAATAATCATTAAAATATATAATAGTTTTAAAAAACTAAAACAACACGCTTTATTAGAAAACCGAACTAAAAAAATAAAAAATAATTTTAATTTCCAACATGCTTGGGATAAATAATTTTACCATCAAAAGCTTCGGGTGCTCTTTATCAATTAATATATTTGATAATAAACAGATATTGGTAAAAGTAAAGTCTCTAAGAAGAAAATGTAAAAATCATAAAAAGCACCCCACGCTTTTGATGGTAAAATTATTTATGTCGGAAATTAAAATTATTTTTCATTTTTTTAGTTCGGTTTTCTAATAAAGCGTGTTGTTTTAGTTTTTAAAACAATTATTTATTTTTTATTTTTTATTTTTAATATTTTACAGAATAAGATAAAAATGTAAATATCTTTAAATTCGATTCTATTGTATTATGAGCTGAAAGTAATACTCTTCTAAAAAAAGTCTCCCAGCCGGATTTTGAACCAGCGACCTATGGATTACACTAGAGCGTACCGCTCTACCAACTGAGCTCTTACAACGATTGACTTAAAAAGTCGACAAGTCCGCAACCTATTATACCAGTTTTAATTTTTTTTTCTGATGATTCTGGCAAGGATTCTAGAAACAAAATATGAAATGATTTTATTGTCACAGGGTCCTTTACAAGTACACAAAGTTTCAAGTCGATCCAATGTTCCTAAGTGGGTGAAAATCGTGTTAAAAAATTCCGTTACATAGATACAAAGACATGTTCTTTTTTAATTTTCTGATGATTCTGGCCAAGATTTTGGAAACAAAATATAAAATTATTATATTGCCACGGGTCTTTTACAAGTATGCAAAGTGTCAAGTCGATTCAATGATTTTAAGTGGGTGAAAGTCGCGTTAAAAGATTGAGTTACATAGATAGATACAGGTCAAGCTAATATAAAGCGTGTAACAATGAATAATAGTAATAATATAATTAAACAATGTGCTATTTCAGGTATATTTTTTTGATTCTGGAAACAGTGGTAACAATAAAACAATAAAATAAAAGGAAAATAGTGACTATAACAATGAATAATAATAATAATGATAATAATAATGATTATAATAATAATGGATTTCTCCTTTTTGTTTCTCACAGATGTGCTGTATCTGAAAACAACTCTCAAAGAAAGACAGTTTACAGCATTAGATAAAACATTGAAGTCAATCATGCTTACTCCAGAACAAAGAGTTGAATTAGTATTGCTTTGTGGTGACTATTTAACTCATGCCCCAAATGGGAGTCAATGGCCAATCAAGTTTCAATGAATTTTGATTTACAACCAATCACAGTCGTGTTTAACTTAGAATTTATCAACTAAGTTTATCATATTAAGGAAAGCTCATCCTTTTTAATATTCTGAATAGGCTAGAGCATTATTTTGCAGTAACTCTAAGAAATACTTGAATGTAGCAATATATACATATTAAAATATAAGAATCCTAGAATGCAAATAGCACCCAGATTGTATATATAGTGCACGAATGTAAGCAGATACTGCTTGCGGGATATAATAGAAAAACATTTCTAGCAATTGATTATACCACAATAAAAAGAAACCACTGTTTGCACTTTCTTAAACGTATTATTTCCCAGGTATTAACGTTCCAGAAAATATAAATGACATATTTACATCATAGGACATCAGAAATTAATTACTAACCTATACTGTTGGTTATAAACAGTTTGATGCGTTTCATTTTTTCTCCACTAGGGTGCATTTTGACAATATTGCGAACCTTTGGCAATAAATAATATGATCAAGTTGCAGTGATGAACAAATGAAGCATAAAAGAACATTTATATATTTTTTTTCAAACATCACCGTTTGCATTAAATATATAAATATTTTAAAATAACTATATTCAAATAATGATTTGTGAGTAAACAGCTTAATTTTATTCGTTAAATAGTCGTAACAAATGCCACTCTTAATTTCCAAATTCTTTAGATACATTCACTCGTCACATCGTGACATCATGAATTTATCGATAATTTGGAAATCACTCCTGACATTACTTATGATAATAATCGAAATTTGAGAGAGTCTGCAGATGAGTATTACAGGCGGCATCAAGAAATATCAAAACCATCATTTTTAACTGTGAGTAAACGTTTAAATCAATTTAAGATTACCTTTCCTGTGTTAGATGCAGAGCGAAGTGGCAGACCAAAGCCGCTACTGATGAAGAAAACACAATTAACGTAATTACAAAGGTTTTTGCAAGCCCTAAGAGATCAATTCGTTATGCGTCAAGGAAGATTGGAGTGAGCGAGAAATATGTTCGGCGAATTTTAAAAGCATCACTTTTTCGTCTGTATAAGATGATACATGTTCACTGACAATGACCCTCTACACAGACATCATATTTGAAATTGGATCACCAATCAAATGGACAATGACATAAATTTCATTTAACGAATTATTTTCAGTGATAGGTGTTTATTTTATTTGGACCGGCTACCCACACTCAAAATGCTCGGTATTTGTCTAGGCAAAATCTTGTATGGATACGTGAGGCGAATGACCCCAAGTGCCCCCAGAATAATGGTGTGGGTTGGTCTTGTTGGTGATGCGGTTGTGGGCCCACATTTCTATGAATGTGAACCAACTGTCTTACTGTGAAGTGCAGGACTCTACTCTACTAGATTTTCTAAATGACCTGCCATTGAACAGACGGCAACAATTGTGGTTTCAACAAGATGGAGCTATTGCTCACTATGCTGTAATTTTTCGAAACAATTTTAATAGGAAATTTTGATATCAGAGGATTGGACTGGGTGGCCCAAGGCCTTGGCCTGCACGGTCACCTGATTTTACGCCCCTAGACTTCCTTCTTTGGGGATATGTAAAGCAACATGTGTTCCAGACTCAGTCCACAACACTGGAAGACTTGAAAGACCAAATCAGTAATGTCATTCGGCAAATGTGAGTGCTGAATTTCGTGTTCGAGTGAGACATTGTCTCCAAGTGGATGGATGTCACTTTGAACATATGCGTTAGCTCTGAAATGAAACCCATGAACGTGACAATTTAGTCAGAATGGTTAGTTTTAACATTTTAACATCAGCCAAAATTCTCCCTTTTATCAACCGAACTTTGGGCCACACGGCATTCGAACTTTTCACTTTTTCGTAACAATATCGCCTATAGTTATTTTAAAATAAACTGCTATATTTCGGTCGCGGATTATTTCCATGTCCTTCATTATTTCTGTGTTTATTTCTAAAAAAATTTTCATGTAGATGTTTACAGACTTTTCTGCGTTGAATACAACCTTTTCAGCATTATGGTCTATTACATTTAATAATAATAATAATAATAATAATAATAATAATAATAATAATAATAATAATAATAATAATACTTTATTTATTCTGGCAGAGTTAAGGCCATAAGGCCCTCTCTTCCACTCAACCAGCACAAATACAAATAAATATTCGACAAATATAGATATACACTATACTAATTATAAACAGTTAAAGATACAATAAATGTAGCAACGTAAATGTCATGTACAAACAACATTTTATAGGGTAATAACAATAATGATACGATAATAATAATAATAATAATAATAATAATGATAATAATAATAATATAAATATGATACATTATACGGGAAACACCAATTAATATATATATATATATATATATATATATCTTACACTGGATAATAATGAAGTCGAGTTTAGAGCAAATATAAATTTAGATTTCATTTATGACATCAACATAGGATGATCTAGCGAAGATGGTTCAAATTGTCTTCTGTAATTTTCTTATGTCTCATTTTAAGAAGGAAATTGAATAGCAATGGTTGAAATGAATCACTCTGCTTTATTCCATTATGGATGACATAATTACATTTAACTATTCATATTCTTACTATTCGTCCTTTACTCCGGCCACCGTTCTAACCTGCCTAATCACTCGAAAGTAATATATTGCGTTAAACTACCTACAAAATTCAATATTTCTCCTGAAGAAAGTTGTAAGATAAAAAAATAACCATATTGAAAATTATTATAAACATTGTGTAATACTTTTACAGCACATTTATGGTTAATAATAGTAATAATAGTAATAATAATAATAATAATACTCTTTTTGTATTTTGTAAGCCCACGTTTCCCTTAACAGATTTAGCGCTCTCCCCCTACAGGGAAGAATTTGAATCATACTAATTTAGTTACACTTGTTTTCGTATAGATGTCATTTGAATGGTCCGTGGTCAGCGTTCCGCCTCATACTGACATCTAGAAAAACATAATAATAATAATAATAATAATAATAATAATAATAATAATAATAATAATGAAAATAGTAATAACAATACATATTTATCTTGTCGTCGAAGAGAGCTTGCCAGTATTATTGCTGACGAAATTGTCATCAATTATGTTAACAAGAGGATTATAAAATATCCCTTGGATACAGTCCCTTTGGAAAACATTGGATAGCCAGGAGTAGGTAGAAATCAGGAGCTTTATATTATACAACTGTGGGGGTTAAGCGAGACCCGAAATCGGAACAGCTTTTTTAATCCAAAGAAGGATCCATTCAGCTCTCTGAGATGTTAAGTTTGTTACCAATAGGATATCATACATAAATCTATGTAATTTTAAATGTACACAATCCCACAGAAAATAAGGATGACAACATCAAGGATGAAATATATGAAGAATTAAAATGTATATTTGATAGGCTCTCGTGATATATGCAATTTTTATTAGGAGATTTTAGTGTAAAAGTAGGACGGAAAGATATATTCAGGCCAACGATAGGCAATAAAAGAATGTTATTGTTAAGAGCACAGCATTCCGACAAGAGGATATTCATAAACACTTGAACGTCTCCACATGTGCGAAACCAGATATATCATGCAGTAGTAGATAAATGTTGGCACACAAGCATCTTCGACGTCACGTAAGTTAGGAGGGATCATCTTATGAGGGTTAATATCAGAGAACAATTGTCGCTTATGAGAGAAAACGCTAAAGATGACTCTAAAAATGTTATATTAAAATTATTAAAAAGATGCAAAATATCAGGTCAAAATTGCAAATATATATGAAATATTAGAATGTTCAGATGCAAATGTGGGAACGGATATATCATAAGCCAATAAGATATACTATCAAATTATCACACATTATAAAGCGAAGATTATTAAAAGAAGGAGGTAGAATAAGAAATATTTTGATGGAGGATGTGTTGATATGGTAAAGAAAAGGAAACTGGAAATAATGATTTGGATACTTGAAGAAAATTAAGACACTTAGGTGACATCAAACGAGATCTAACCAGGGGTTTAAATATTACAAAGCGGTAATATTTGAGAGAAAATATTAATGAACTCGAAATGATCGCAAACAAAGAGGATCATCAGAGAATTCCGGGAATCAGGATAAAAGGGATAGGATTTGAGACTAGTATAAATATACTTACAAATTAACATGGGGATGTGATCGCAGATTCCAGGAATTGTAGATGGAAAAAATACTTTAATCAGCTATTAAACATAACATGCAGAGCAGAACATTGAAAGGGATGATTTACATTGTGCAATAATATTAGTCGCACAGGCAAGTGCATTAGATCTTGAAATGACGTTAGAAAAATTAAAGATACATAAAACATGAGGAATGGATAGGTTCCAAGCACAACTGGTAAAATTAAGGGAGAAAAATATATGGAAAAATTCAACCGGTTGCTTAATATAATGTGAGGAAAATATGCTCTTCCAAATGAATATCATCATCATCATCATAATCCTGCCAGGTATTAGTCCTAGAAGAACTGTTACGGCCTGAGAAAGTGGTTTTCGTGCCATCTTTTCATAAACAATATATATACATACCAATCTACAAAAAATTAATAAAATTGAGTGCAACAACTACAGGTGCATTTCATTACTGTCAACTATTTATGAAATTGAAGACATAAATTGCAGAACATACCGAGTCCACTTTTGATCGATTTTATCTTTTTTAGCGACATTGATTGTACATGCCTTGAACTACCTTCTGGCATAAAATAACGTGCCAAGTCTAGTTCTTGCTCATTAAAATTCCACATTATATATCTTAATAAATGAATTAACATCCCAAGACTTTGGTCAGTTTTTCCGTGCATCTTTGACAAACATTCAAAATGTTCTTCGTTGAAACAATATTTCAGAAAATAGTAAGTATTAATACCACAATAACGAACTAAATTAAGAAATTACAGCGGAATATCAACAAAAAGCACAATGTTCATGTGGGTCATAAGGGAGTTAAACAAGTTGTTTCAGATTAAATAACTATAGGCTATTACAAATACATTATCACCAGGAGTTGACAGTCCTTACTTGTTTCCCGATGGCTGCATCGGTCATAACAAATGGGAATGGTTCATTAACTTTAAAGTTTAGTTGCTTCCAGAAGAGTCAAGTAAATCAGACTTTACATTCCATAAAAGATCTGAATTTTCTTCAATGTGATGCCAATTTCTCAAAAACGGAAAAAATCAAAAGGAAGAAGAAAAGGTAGAAACTCCTAGAAAATTGGAAGATGTGAAGAATGAAGCAATTTTCAATGTAGTGCATATGGCAGGTGGTGAGTTCCAGGAATTCAAACAACATTTGAGTCAGTATTATAAAATGTCAGTAAGAAGTAGAGACCAAAAGTTTCCTGTTTAAAAATGCAAGATGTTTAAATATTAACACAGATTTCCAAGTAAAGTTCAGTTGCAGAAACAATGGGAGGAATAGATACTGAAATATACTTGATGAAAAATTCTTCACACCAAGTGGCCTTTAGTAAGTTTCCATTGTACACCAACACCCTTCCGATAAAATCAGAAACGCTGGAAAATATGAAACGTCTAGAGATGTATTTATCACCATTTACTGCAGCCTTTTATTCATCGCTCACAATCTTTTTAAACCCAATATAACAGCGGTATAATCGGGAGAAGAAGGCGGATGAGTATATTGAAGAAAAATTAAGTGGGTTTTCACTAAAAAATCATATTGTTTCTTAATTTTGAAAATATTTTGGTTTCTCATTCTCATGTTAAACACCATGATTTATTCTACGTATACCCAAAGACTACAATAAACAAGCTTTTTACCTTGTTCCAAAATACATTTTTACTTTGAATTGAAGTATATCTCAAGTCCACGGCAACATAAAAATAATTTTTTCTTAAATGTACAACCATCATGTTATGGAAACTTTCAGTCAATGTATTATAAAGCAACCTTTTTCTGAAATATTGTTATTTCCCTCTCCTTAAAAATGTAGTTTTTCGGACTTAGGATGTTCTGCAATTCAGGTCTTCAATTCTGACAGATATATTAGTATCCAAAATGTTACCGATACTGATCATATAATAAGTGGTTAACAATGTGGAATCAAATTAAGTACATCAATTTTGCGTTATATTTTAAGTATAGGACATTATAGAAAATAATTGAAGTATTATGGAACTGTACATTACTGCATGTAGATTAAAAAAATAATATGTTTCAATTAATTAGGAAACATTTTACAGTATTGTACAGTAATCCTGAATTCCTAAAAAGTTAGTAACACTGGTGCGAATGTGTCTAAATGGCACAAGGAGTTGGTTGCAAGTATGCAATTTTTTTCTTCAGATATTGTTGAAATCCACAATGGATTAAAGCAAGGTAACGCAATATCTCGTCTCCAATTAATTTTTGTACTATAGTATGCTGTTTTGTAGATGACAGTATTAATTTTTGACAGAGAGGTTATGCTACAAAAAGCAGCCTATTGTAATATATATATAAGAAATGTAATATGATAATTTCAACATCAAATCTAAAGTAATGGCGTACCATGGAAAGTACCAGTAAGAACAAAAAATAATAATTCAAGATAAAGTGTTGGAACACGTTTCACACTTCCAGTATTTGGGCTGCGATATAACTTATGAAGAAGAACAAGATATAAATAAGAAAATACAGAAATTTCAACATATCAGACAAACACTGAGGAACAAAGTAAGAAAGGATACGCAGCTAAGATTTTACTCAACGATGGCACTACCAGTGGCGATGTACGGAAGTGAGGCCTGGGTCCTGAAGGAAAACAAAAAAGTAAAATTCAAGTAGCGGAAATGAGATTCCTACGGGCAGTGAAAAGTTGTACAAGAGAAGAACATATTAGAAATGAGAATATTAGAGAGGAACTTAAAGTACAACAACTTCTTCAACAATGAGAAGAACACAGGAACACTTGGAAAGAACATCTACAAAGAATGACAGGGGATAGGATACCAAAGATGGCATTGATGTATAATCCTGTAGGACGAAGATCGGCGAGAAGACCAAGAATGCGCTGGACTGAACAGATGTGAGATCGGAACAGGCAAAGTCCTAATCCGTGATGATTGATGAAGATGATGAGTATGCAAACAAATCTGTAGATGATAAAGAAGACGTAAAACGAATTTATATTAATCAGCTCTCGGTATATGCTAATTATGTAGTATTATTATGCGATGGTGAAGGAATAGCAGTGAGCTCCATGATCTTCATGGGACACCAGATATAATAACAGTTGAGTCTCGTAGACGGATATGGGCAGGATATGTGGCAGGAATTGGTAATGAAAGAGGGGCTAGGAAACTCCTCTTAAGAAAACCGGAAAGAGAAGAGCTCATATGGTAGGCCAAGAATGTGGTGGAATAATATCATTAACCATGATTTGAGGGACGTTTATTGTACAGTGGATGATTGGAAAACATCAGCTCAAGATATGGATGTACAGAGAGCTTATGTCCGCGCGGCCATGAACTTACGGGTTCGATGGTGCCAATGAGTTAACTAGTTAGCGAGGAAATACTAAAAGCCAACACACATATTCTGTTAAATACGTAAGATATTGGGCCTGGAAGCGAATATCAAAAAATAAAAAATAAAATTATGTTCACACAAAGAGATACATTATATATTGAATGTAAAGACGTACTATTAAAAATATATTCCAGAACCTTAACTGACTTTACAAGCTCCCTCAAACTTGACAGACTACAAAAACTATAAATATCGGCTACATTGATTTGATGTAACAATGAATTTTATGTAATTGTAAATAATAACGCTGATCTTTCATTCGGGGAAGCCCATGGAATTTAAGTGAGCAATATTTGCAATAAATCCTCAAATCTATGTTAAAAAAATAGTGTCCCAAATTGATGTATACACTATTTGAAACGTTATTTATCAGCAACGAAATGAGACAGAAATACAATTTTTGTGCGTGTTTTATTTCTTAAGCCCGTACATGTTCAAAATGCTCACCTACTGCCGCAGTACACTCCCAACAACGACGTTGAACAGAGCGGCACACGTTTTGGATTATTGTTACTGGAATGTCATCGATGACATGTTCAATCTGATCTCTCAGTTCCTCCAGTGTTTGTTGTTTTGTGGCGTACACCGTGTTCTTTACAGTTCCCCAAAGAAAGAAATCTAGAGGTGTTAAATCAGGAGATTGTGGCGGGAACTCCGTAGCACTTCCTCTTCCCCCATCCATCTCTGATTTAATGTGCGATCGAAAAAATGTCTCACATCGACATGAAAGCGAGGTGGAGCCCCGTCTTGTTGAAAGTAAACCTCATTTTCATTCTCAAAGAGATCTTCAATACGTGGAATCATAATTTCCAACATTTCCAGGTTGACCCGTGACAGTCGCTTGGAAGAAGTACGGCCCAATTAATCTTCGGGAAGACAAACCACACCATACCGACATTCCTGGAAGATTGACGGCCTTTTCTTCAATTAGCCCAGTACACACAGTTATGCCGATTAATCGTACCATTAAGTTTGAATGTGGCTTCATCTGACCAAACAATTGAGTCTGGAAAATCTTCCATTTCGTCACACTTCTGCAGGAACCACTCACAAAATTCCAGTCGTCTATCTGGGTCGTCCTCATGTAGTGCGTGGAGAAGTCTCGGAATATAAGGCTTCAATTTTTGACCCCGCAAAATTCGATGAACACCGCTTTTCTTGATACCAATCTCACGAGAACATTGCCTCACTGACTTCTTTGGGGATTGTAAAGAAACCTGCATGACTGCAACAGTACTCTCGTTATCAGTCGAACGTCTCTTTCCTCCGCATAGACCTTTCAACAGGTCTTGCACTGTTTCATCGTCTTCAAACTCGTCTTTGATTCTCGTTATTGTTACCCTTGTTGGTGGTTGTGTCCCAAATTGAACCATCCAACATCGTTACACTTCAACGACATTCTCCACTTTCCAATAACAGTTACGTTCAACGAATGATAATCTCACCGCCATTGTTGTTTGTAAAGACGTGAAGATCGATGAACGTTTTGCTATGCTTTCCAGTGCCCTGTGGATCAAACATAACAACAATTTTGTTTCTGTCGCATTTCGTTGCTGAGAAATAACGTTTCAAAGAGTGTATACATGAATTTGGGACACTCTGTATATTAATAACATTAAAATTACCAAACGTTTATTAAGAATGGGTGTACACTTACTTACCGTTCCCTAACTTTGATCCAACCAGCGAGAACCCAGAGCAGTGATACAAAATTCTTACACTAAGTAATATACTCTGTGGAGAAAATAGCAGTTAGCATCACAATATTGTCTAACAGTGTCATAATATTGTGATTTGCGTATTTAAATAAATACTTGAAAATTGTATAATAATTTTATAAAAATTGATTAAAAAGTTTTAAAATATTAAAATATGTTAGTAAATACAGAAGAAGAACTATAGTTTACGACAAAAAACTGAAAAATGAAGCGTAAGTAAAAGTGTAGTTGAGCCAATAATAATAATAATAATAATAATAATAATAATAATAATAATAATAATAATGATAATAATAACAGTAGAATTTTTATTAAAACTAGGAGAATTCAGGTTGTTAGTAATTATCTTGTAATCAACTAATAAATTGTATATAAAAAACCGTTTAAATTCTGTAAATAACTCTCAAACTAATGTTACACACTTATAATTATAAAACTACTCTTAAAGGTAAATATAACAGCTGCAAACACAACAACAGTTATAAATGTGTAAATAATTGTTAAATTTATGAACTCATGATATGCAATAAAAAATAAGAACTAACACAGAGTCTTCCATTCAACATATTGAAATATTTCGGGTTTTTATGTTTAGCTGTATGAAGAATTGAACTAAATACCTACTATATTAAGATTATCGGTTGATATCAGGATTAAAACATTGTACGTTTTAAAATACACGTACATTGGTAGAGGGTAAGTAAACTAGATCTTATTTGTCCACATAGAATCTCTGAAGAAATGCTTCACTAACAAGGTCCAGGAGGGAAAATAAATCTGTAATTCAATGGTGCATTTTGGCTGAATATTGAGGAATGATATCATAACAGCCTAAAAGGCATGATACTTACATCATACCAGATATCGTAAGTAGTAGGAGTACGACGTCCACCGCTGTGATCTCGAGTTAGACTTCTGCCTTGTAACGCAGCAGAACTGAGTTCGATCCGCAATCGGGAAACGTTTCCTGGGTGAGGTTTTTCTCTGGGTTCTTTCCTCTACTGTAAGACAAATATCAGGAAATTTTGATGACCAGAAGGTCCTCGAGCAGCATCTGACCATAATTATCATCATTTATCATATTCACCTCATTAGATTAAGTTTAGGATTAAGACCTCTCCAGACGCTTAATTACCATCAACATCACCCTTTACACCATTGGAGCGGTAACCAAGCCTTCCAGGCGCCCCAATCTCGGAAATGGGTTACAGTACGCCATAGCCAAGAGAGAATACCAGAAATGTCGAAATGACAAACTGGTGGCATTGAAAAAAAATAGAGTAGGACATTATTGGATTAAAACTTATGTACAATGTTATTTAAAATGGATCGCATTGCCAGCTATCCGTAATCGGTATCAAGAAATAAGTGTATACACTAATTACTCACTGGTACAATCGAACACGTAGGTTCACATTCGCACGAATATAACCTCTCCATACATCCCTATCCTGAACGAATAATTTCCAGTCTTCTCCTGCATAATCCATTTCCCTCAAATTAAGGTCAATATTATTCTCCCACCTCATTCTTGGCTTATGTACAGGGCGCTTTCCCTCTGTTTTTCCAACAAGGAGTTTCCATGCCCGCTCTTTCATTCGTCAATCGTACCACATGTCCTGTCCATCGCAGTCTAAATTGTTCCTATTCTAGTTTTCAATAAAAAATCTGGTAGCTCACTGTTACGTAGTTTTCTTCATTTGTGTGTCTACTCATATCTCTTTCTGGTCCAAAAATGTTCCTAAGAACTTTATTCCCAAGTAGGCCCACTCTTAATCATTTTTGCTTCCTAAAAGTAAGAATCCACGTTCAGCATCAATATAATTTAAATGGGAGGACAATAGTTTTATATATTTTCAGTTTATTGTTTCTGGGATAAATTGGGACGAGTACTCGTAATGCTTAATAGCATCAATTTCCAGAATTGAGTCAATGTTTAATTTATTTCTGCACCTCATTCATGTTCACAATTATTGTTCATAGGTATTGGAATTTTGGAATATATTAAACAGTACAAACTAAATTGGAAACACCATCTTGAAAGAATGAGTTCAAATCGGATCCCCAAAGCTGTTTATAATTATATACCAAGAGGACGAAGATCACTGGGCCGTCCTATGAAACGCTGGAGGGAAAATTTTCTATAGGATCGTAACAGGCCTTGGCCTAATACTTGGAAGGAAGAAGAAGAAGAAGGTATTGGAATTTAGCCGCTTCTACAAAATTTCCCTCATTTGTCATTACTGTTCATTTCCATTACGTAACTTATTTATATGATTTAGTTTTATTGATATTTACTTTTTAGTGTTACTCAATAGAGTGGGAATGTTGACTCCTAGTATCTCCTCGCTGTAGCCTAATAATATTGTATTATCAGACCAAAATAACAGGTTATTAACACCATTGAATTGTAGGCGTTCTTCATTTTCTATAGATTTGGTGGCATGTAGAAATTACAACATTGAACAGTACAGGACATAGTGCATCTCCATGCTTTAACCTACTGTGAATTTCAAAAGTATAATATTAATAATAATCCATCCATCCATAGTAATTCTGCCCGAAGGCAAATCCTTCACTGCAATCATAGCATTTTCATGCTATGCTTGCAGCTTTACTAGGGAGTTGTGTAGGTGTGGTAGCTTCCCGTTGCTTTCCACACCGGTGAAGGATGATGATGATAATGATAATGGTAAGGATGATAATGATAAGGATGATGGCCATATGATTTCGGGGACCGTTTGGGCCTTAAAGTTTTCCTGACATTTGTCTTACAGGTGAGGAAAAACCCCGATAAAAACCTCACCCAGAAAAACTGCCCCGACCGGGGATCGAACCCGGGCCCGCTGAGTGACAAGGCAGCACGCTACCTCGAGACCACAGCGGTGGACAATAATAATAATAATAATAATAATAATAATAATAATAATAATAATAATAATAATAATAATAATGTTTTATTTATTCTGGCAGAGTTAAGGCCATGCCTTCCCTTCCACTCAACCAGCACAAATACAAATAAATATTTGACAAATATACACTGCTCAAAAAAATTAGGAGATATTGTAGAATAACCTATTAAGACTATGTTTTTTGGAATAGTATTAGATGCAATCACTTTCTATTACTCCAAGATAATGTAAATAAGAGTTTGAAGTTGTTACGTAACCTCGGTACCACACCAGAGGGCAGTGTCTGTACTGTTGATGTGAAAGGGTGGTGTGGGGGTGAATGTTTTGTTGCTGTTTTTAAATCCAGTCCAGTTTTCAGTTAGTGAATGACTTGCCTTAGGGACAGTGATGCCTCGACAACGTGATTTACCTGAACCAATGGCTTGGAGGGCCATAGGAAGGATGGAAGCTGGACAGACACAACAAGAGGTGGCACAAGCCATTGGGGTGTCTCAAAGCGTGATTTCCAGTCTTTGGAATCATTTTCAAAGAACATACTGTTCACAAAAGAGCCGGACAAGGTCAACCAAGGGCAACAACAGCAAGGGATGACCGTTACCTCTTGTTAACAGCCCGTCGGAATAGACAGCAGAATGCAACTCAACTGCGAAATACACTTCAAACAGCAACATGACGCAGGGTGTCAACTCAAACTGTCCCTAATCGACTGCATGGAAGTGGTCTCTATGCCCGTAGGCCCATGGTGTGTACCAGGTTAACTCCACAACACCGTAGAGATCGCAGAAACTGGGCGGAGGAACATCGTGGGTGGAGGCATGCTGAATGGAGATCAGTTCTTTTTTCTGATGAGTCGCAATTCAACATGGAATGTGATAGTCGGCGTGTATTCATCTGGAAACAAAAAGGGACACGAAACAATCCAGCTTTTGTACCTGAAAGATCCCCATATGGTGGCGGTGGATTGATGGTGTAGGCAGGAGTCAGTAGTGGTGGATGTACGGACCTCTACGTTATGGTAAAGTATAGAGATGAGATTCTCCGACCTTTTGTCGTGCCTTATGCTGATGCCATAGGTGATTCTTTTCTTTTTATGGACGATAATGCACGACCCCACAGAGCTGGCTTGGTGAACGACATGCTGGAAGTGGAGGGTATCGAGCGTATGCAATGGCCAGCTTCCTCCCCGGACTTAAATCCGATTGAGCATGTGTGGGATGCATTAGGCAGGTGCATTGCAGGCAGACCAGCACCTCCCACAACTGTTCCAGAGCTGCACATTGCTCTTATGGAAGAGTGGCCACGTATCCCCCAAGAACTCATTGCTAACCTCATTGCATCAATGCCATACAGGTGTGAGGCAGTGCTGGCCGTTCGAGGAGACCATACACCATACTAAAGAAACATTTTCACCCATGTTAATGTTGCTTTGTTTGTTTGCCATATTCCTAATCAGGATCTCTTTGACATCTGGTGTGGTACAGAGGTTACGTAATGACTTCAAACTCTTGTTGACATTCTTTTGGAGTAATAGAAAGTGATTGCATCTAATACTGTTCCTAAAACATAGTCTTAATAGGTTATTCTACAATATCCCCTATTTTTTTTGAGCAGTGTAGATATACACTATACTAATTATAACAGTTAAATATAAATTAAATGTAGCAATGTAAATTTCATGTACATACAACCTTTTATACGATAATAACAATAATAATACGATAATAATCATAATATAATAATGATAATAATAATAATAATATAATAATAATGATAATAATAAATGATGATGATAGTAATAATAATATAATAATAATAATAATAAATAATAATAATAATAATAATATAATAATAATAATAATAATAATAATAATAATGATAATAATAGTAATTATAATAATAATAATAATATGATAAATTATACGAGAAACACCAAATAATATATATACCTTACACTGGGTAATGATGAAGTCGAGGTTAGAGCAAATATAAATTTAGATTTCTTTAAAAGTTGCCAATGTCCGGCAGCCCCTTATTTCTTGTGGTAGGGAATTCCAGTTGCGAGAAGTGAAGATAGTATATGACATGGAGTGATGTGATGTCCTATGTTGCGGTATATTAAGCAAGAGACTATGTTGTGATCTTGTGTTTAAGTTATGGTTTGAGGATAGATACTGGAAACGAGATGATAAATAATTGGGAATCAAGGAATGTAGGATCATAAATAAGAGAACTAGACAATGCGATTTTCTTCTCTCTGTTAGATGTAGCCAAGACAATTCGTGAAAAATGGAGAAATGTGATCGTATTTTGGAACATTAAATATGAATCTGATACACATATTATGGACACGCTGCAGTTTGTCCGACAATCCGTCACTTATGTCAGTTAGTATAACGTCACAATAGTCAAAATGCGGCATCACTAACAGTACCTGTAAACTGTTGGCTTCATGCATCCTACTATTTGACACATACAGACACATTCCATTTAGTCTAACTTATTTTTTTTTTAGAAATTTCGAACTCCAGCAGGATACTATATAAATCCTCCCTCATAACTGGATCGTATATACCTTACCTGTGTACATGTACTTGTTGCGCAGTGCAATTATGTTCTCATTTCTTCTCTAAAATCTATCTTATGCTAAACATCTGATGTGTTGTAGACGTATTTCTTCTAAATCCGCATTTGTGATCACCTAATACGTCATTAATAAAGGGAGTAAGTTTGGATACTAATACATTTGTTAGAATTTTGTACGAAGTTGAAAGTTATGAAATGCCCCTGTAGTTATTGCAGACAGTTTTAATTCCTTCTTAAAATATTGGTACGATAATCCATTATTTTCACTCATTATGAAGATACTTTTTTTTTCTCCACATCATACCAACTAACCGACGTATCTTTATCATCAATTTTCTCTCCATGTTTTATCAGTTCTGTTGGGATCCCATCTGACCCCGATGTTTTATACATCTTCAATTTTTCTGTCGTCATTTCAATCCCTATTGCAGATGGTTCTGTGACTAACATATCTGATGTCAGTAAATCGTTCTCTTCATTATATGTACTGGATGTACATTTAATAACTGAGTAAATAATTTTTTCCATCTATTTAATATACTTCTGGAATCTGCATTCGTATCCCCATTTTCATTACTAATTATGTTTCATCTAGCCTGAGACCATTTTAAATCTATCTTAATTTCATGATATAATTCTGTGATGTTCCTATATTTTGCGTTCATTTTAAGATATGTAATCCCCTCTCACAATTATTCCCTTTTTCTATTCTTAGTAACCCTGTGGTTTCCCGTCTGATTTTATCCAAGTGTTCTAAATTTACTTCATTCAGCTCATGTAGCATATTCACTGCAGTGCCTAAACCGACTCGAAAAACTATTACGTTTAGAGACTTAAAACATATAGACAATTCAGCCCTAATTGAAGAAGCTATGCAGATGCCGTGGCACTCAATATGGACGCTGCCTACTGTAGATGAAAAAGTTGAGGCACTAAATGACTTATACTACAATTATACAACAGACACGCCCCACTAAAAACTAAAATCGTGAAACGACGCCCTGCAACCTGGATGACTCTTTCAATTCGTAACTTGATGGCTAATAGAGACGCAGCACATAAGAAATATAGACTCGACAGAACAGACACAAATCTCTATCAATATAAACAGTTACGTAACAAGACAAATCAAGCTATAAGAAAAGCCAAACTTAGACATTTATACAGCCTAACAGATACCAATACTTCAGAAATCTGGAAAAACTTGAATAGAATGGGAATTGGTAGAATAGACACACAGGTAGACAAATTACCTGTTTCCCTGGACACACTCAATAATCACTTCACAGGTATAACTACTACTCCAAAAGGATAAAGAACAAACAATAAATGAATTATCACTGGCAAATCAACCCGACAGAGAACATTTACACTTCTCATATGTTACAGACTACGACGTAAAGAAAGCCATCATGTGAATAAAAACCAAAGCAGAAGGAACTGACCGTATAAATATTACATTACTGAATAAAATAATCGAAGCTATACTACCTACTATAACTCATATTTTTAACTCCTCACTACAAACTTCTACATATCCCTCATTGTGGAAACAAGCCCTCGTACGCCCACTGCCTAAAGTTAAAACGCCCTCAACCCCGAACGACTTTCGACCCATTAGCATTTTACCTACCCTTCAAAAGCTCTGGAACGATTAGTCCATAAACAACTGACAGACTGCCTAAATGAACACAACCTTCTAGATCAATTTCAGTCAGGCTTCAGGACAGGACACAATACAAATACTGCTCTACTAAATAATTGCGAAGACATACGCGAAGCTGCTGATAATCGAAAACTTACCATTCTTACATTACTGGACTTTAGTAAAGCATTCGACACGGTAGACTTGGACTTATTGTTGCATAAACTTAAAAACCTCTTTCTCTCTGATAGTGCCACGAAATGGTTCAATTCCTACCTTCATGAGCGCCAGCAATCTGTTGTAGGAAATCATACATTATGTTCTTCTTGGTCCTTCCGTAAAGCTGGGGTTCCACAGGGTTCGGTACTTGGACCTTTGCTTTTTTCAATCTACATAAATGACATATCTAACTTCCTAAAGCATTGCAAACATAATTTATTTGCAGACGACATGCAAATCTACATCCACACAGACAAATATTCACTAAATGACGCTGTTGCCAAAATTAACGAGGGTCTTGACTCACTAATTACTTGGACAGTTAAATATGGACTGCAATTAAATCCTAGAAAGTCACAAACAATCATTATGGGTCACCAGAGATTATTATCTACAATTAACCTAAACACAGTTTCGCATGTGTCACTAAATGGAGTTCAAATCCCTTATAGTGAGACAGTAAAAATTCTAGGAGTATTTATTGACAAAAACTTAAATTGGAATACACAAATAAACCATACATGCAAAACAGTCTTCTCAATAATACATTTATTAAATCGTGTACGAAATTGTTTGCCATTCGTCCTTAGGAAAATGTTAGTAGAAACACTTGCAATGCACCATTTTGATTATTGTGACACTCTTTTTACAGACTTAAATATTAATTCCACTCAAAGACTTCAACGTGTTCATAATTCGTGCGCACGTTTTATTTGTGGTATTCGCAAATTTGACCATGTTACACCGTCCCTGGAACAATTATCGTAGCTTCGTCTAAGAGATCATAGAACTGTCCATTCCTTATCCCTTCTCTATAAAATACTTCACACATCATCGCCTAATTATTTATCACGCCGCTTCATCAGACTATCCGACACACATAATATTGACACTCGATCCCATCAGCACATTGTCCTTTATATCCCGCCTCATCGCACTGTGTATTATCCATTATCTTTTACGGTCTCACTTACCAAAACATGGAATTCCCTTCCGTCCTATGTCAGAGACTGTCAAACTATAACATCCTTCAAAAACAAACTAAAGAATTATTTAATAACAAACTAACTTATACACCTCACTGATAATTTTCTTTTAGCAATATTAATATATTTAATTATTTATGAAAATAATATTAAGGATAACAAATATTTTTATTTGTTTTGTTTTAAATATTGTATAGTCGTAAAATTAGTTTTCTATATCTCATTATTTTCCTTTGTTTTTTATATTCACTAGACAGGGACAATTTAATATGCCTTGCTTGTATACATTTTATTATTAGTTTTAGTCTTAATTATAACTAATATTATAGATAGTAATATATTAGATATTATCTTTTGATCAAATTTTTACTTAGTGTTTAATATTAGAGTTAATTAAGATTGTTATATTCTGATGTAATATATGTTTGTCCTGGTGAGTGGAAGAGAAGGTCACATGGCCTTAACTCCACCAGGCTAAATAAATCTAAATCTAAATCTAAATCTAATCAAATTATTATAGCTAGTTTTCTTATTTTCAATGTCGGAACATCCATAATCAAACCATTTCTTCTTTTGCCTCTAGTTGTTTAATGGCCTACGCTTTATGATGCCGAAAATTTAATAACATATCTTGTAGTCTCTCATTCTTTAACTATACCAGTTTATTCTTCGATGACACACATTCAACTGACGGTATTAGTATTTCAAATCTAGTAGCAAGTTTTATATCGTATTCTTGCCACAGTTATTCATTTCACAAGTATTTTAACACAGTTTTTTCGGAATATTCTTTAGCGTTTCTTCATCTCATAAGTGAAAATGGTTCTCTGATTTTCACCCTGACCAGATGATGATCCGAATTACAGTGTGTCCGTTTAAGGATTTAACTTTCATGATGCTACTGTGTTAGTGTTTATCCACTAATACATACTCTATCTGGTTCCGAGTTTCATCATCTGGAGACGTCCAGGTGTATTTATAAATATAAATATTCTGGAAAGTTGTGATCTTAACGATAAGATTATTTCATATGGCAAAGTTGATTAATTTTTAACCATTGACTTTACTTCCCTTCGATGAAGATTGAATTTGCCAGTTATTGGACTGAATTATTTTCTAGTCCCACTCTTGCATAAATATCTCCAAAGACAATTGTGATATGATATTGTGAAAGACTATCAGATACGCATTCTAATTCTTCTTAGAACTCATTCTAGATCTTATCATCCCTAACTTCCATGGGAGCATGCACACTTACAAGGAAACTACTTGGGCTCGAATAAACACATATACACTAAAATCGTGTGAGAGATAATTTAAAGGTCCCTTATTGCACTAGTGATACTCGCTCATCTGCAAAACTCTGCAGTCGTCCGTTAGAGGCCCCTGTGTGTGCCATGCCTCATTGCACATTGACCTGCCGGTACGCCAGTCGAAACCAGTAGGGACGGTACAGTGTGCCTCTGAAGTTGCGTATTGTGAAGTTATTTGTGTAATGAAGCTTGAGATGGGTCGGCGATTGGTAATCAATCCTGCTAATGTATTGTGATTGGTTGAGATGAAGTTACGAAGAACTCTTCTTCGTGAAGATGGTATTAGTGTAGAAGATGAAACATTCGTATATTTTCAGGCATCTATTACAGTGCAGAAACATGAGCATAAGTTAGAAACAGATACTGTTGTAACACTAACGCATAATTATGATGATAGTGATGATTATGACGAACAACTCATTGCAAGCGGTAGTGATATAGCAAATGCGGGAAGAGGCGATGGAAGTAGTGAAAGTGAATTCTAACCCTCTCCTGATAAGAATGTTAAAGTCCCAAGTGTCATCACGGTGTTTGTTGACACACTAGAGAACATATACGATGATTATCACGTAAGAGGTTTCAACACATACGAGAAGCTTCTGAAAAGATACCCTAAACTGAAGGCTAAATGCAATATTAAAAACATACGGGACTACGTGGCAAAGAAACGAGAAGGAAATACATTTTTCAAAGGAAATCGTACACTGCATTTCAATATCATCAAGGAGCGTGTATCGGCGAAATTCGATGAAGCGCGAGAATGCGGTTCCGCTGTAAATTATTGATATTTACAATATTAGGAATTGGACGTAGCCAGAAATCTCGGGTGTACAAACATTACAGCTCGAAGCACGAAAATATAAGGATGGCGAAGAAGAGCTGATTCAAAGAACTCAAACGTTTGTTGCGGACGTTAAAAAGCATATCACGACAAAACAATTGAAATTAGTTCCTGTATGGAACTGTGGCCAGAGTCAGTTCAACTATGAGCTTCCTTCTGACAGAACGCTATCCATGAAAGGGGAGAGAAGCACTGTGTGGATGTTGCAATCAGTTAACAGTGCAACGCATAGTTATACGATCGATGTTGCTATATCAAAGGAAGGACGTTTGGCAGACAAACTCTACATTTGCTTCCAAGAACTTAGTGGAAAATTTGTACCCAGTGTGTCAAGCGAAATAGAAACTCGGTGCCCTCCAAATGTCTTAATCGATGCAAGTGTGAGTGGGAAGATGACGAAACAACATCTGAAGACGTTTTTCCTGTCAGTTTTGAATCCAAATTTGCCGAGAAAGTCATTAGTACTTTGTGACTCCTGGTCTAGACATAAGGATGAACAAGTACTACTGAAAGCATCTGGCGGAAAAGATGTACATTTAAAAATCATTCCACATAAAACTACAAAATATGCACAACCTCTGAATGTGTATTTCTTCAGGAAATATAAAATATATGCCAAGAGAATAACATACTTTATTAAACTATGTTCCTGTAATATGCAGCCAAAATTGCATAACATATTCTTTATCATGAATTTGCATTCTGTTATTTACAATCAGTTATCTGTGGGAGTGTAAAGACCAATGCTTCGTTACGCGTGGCAGAACGCTGGCTATGATATTGATGAACCAGTGGACAACTTCAAAAGTGTAATTGACGTGGCGTTCAACACTGATATTATAGAATGTGCAAATATGACACACGATCAACTTGCTTTTCTTCACTGTGCATTTTGCAGTCACTCATATTGCTATGAACATTTTATTGAAAGTCTCCATTTACATTTACAGTTAATATACTTGCATTGCGTATAGCTTCTACAATGACATCTACAGTGATATCTATATCACGATTGCAGAGTTTTGCAGAAAAATGACACTCGCTAGCACCTTGAGAGGTACGTAATGATCCTGTAACCAAACTTTCATGTAGATATATTTGTTCGAGCTCAAGTACTTTCCTTGTTAGCAACAAAAAGAATAAGCCGCTTCAAAACGCAAGAGTACCTGTTATGGCCCACTGCGCATGCTCGAAAAACCTAAAGCTGTGTTTCACGAGGTAACGTATCCTTAAATGTTTCAAATACACTGTATTTGGTTTTAATACTCTTAAATAGTTAAAGAACAGTGAAGAAGATATGTTTCTAGATATTTACGAGTATTCGAAAAATGCAATATTACTCAAATTGTGACATTTCAAATAAAGTTCAGCTCTCAATCATGGTGTAACAGTAAACAAAACAAATAGGACTAGGCAACTGGTATTCGATGTTTGAGTAGCGCAGGTCGTTAAACCAATTACAAAGATATAAAATATGTATGAGGGACAGGGATCGAATCCCTCGGCATTTTTTTCAAAAACATATCCTATAACATTTATTTCATGCCACGTAATCTACTTTACACTATATTAAGTAATATTCCTGCCTTCGTAAACTTTATAACACTATTTAGCTACTGATATAAATTTAATTGTGTACGCAGTACCACATTTTAATAGGTAGATAGATAAATCATCGGTTGATTAATGTCTTTGACATCTGTTTTGGAATGGAAACCTGAGGGAAGACGAGGCAGAGGAAGACCTGAAACCTCCTGGAGTCAGGGAATATGCTTATACATGAAGGAGATATATCTACAACCAGTAGATTGGATGGACGGACAAGATTGGCTATTAGGAATCGGACGACGTTTTAATAATAATGCTATAAATTTATGCAATAAAATATTATATAGCTTCATATATTTCTGTGTTTATTTATTTATTTATTATGTATTAGTGACGAAAAAAGTTCATCCTTCAATTAAAATATTTAGTTTATACCTGTCAAGTCTACATTATTATTATTATTATTATTATTATTATTATTATTATTATTATTATTATTACTATTGTCCATAATTTATAATAATAATGTGATGTATCAAAGCATGTGAAGAATATACTTACTTGGGGATCAAAATTAACTAAAAATATACCCAAGCAAACGTCATAAAATATAGAATTCAAAAAGGCAGATCGGTAATAACAATGTTAAACGGCGTTTTGTGGGATAAGAACATGAATAGATACCAAATTACAAATTTATAAATCCATAATTCGAAGCAGGCTAACATAGGATGCAGAAATTTGGCAGTTCAATAAAAAAATTGAGTTTAAAGCTTATGTCTAGTGAAATGGATTCTAAATTGGAAAAAATCAGAAACACATTCATCAGGCAACAAATGGAGTCCAAAATTCAAAATTAGATTTTGTTAGATACAGACAACTAGAATGGTATATTCATACACGTAGGATGTCAGAGAACAGATTACCCAGACAAGCTTTGGAATTGATCCACCTGGGAAAGGAAAGAGAGGTCCACCTAGATTTAAATAGATGGATGATGTAAGAAGAGGTATGAGGGAGCTAGATCTGGATGAATTGGAATGTGAAGATAGAGAAGAATGGTGAATGAAGATAAAAAATTAAAAAGCTTTGGGCACAGGAAGATGTTTTATTATATTGTAAACCTGTTTATAAATAACAAATAATAAAATAACAATAATTCCAAATAGTTAGTACTTTTTCTTACGAATGGACAGACAGAATAAAATAGCATATCAGCAAATAAAAAAATTAACTTAATCGGGAATTGAACCTGTTATCACTTGCATACGAATCAAGCCACTAAGCACTCAGCTAAGCATTCGCTGACTAAACGTGGTTGAAAGAATGCTCTTCAAATGAATAAGGGAAACGTATTTTAACTCTAATGTGCAATTAGTTTACTCGTGTGAATCGCGCGTTAGAACTTAAAATATTCGATATCAAGAGTCGGCCTTCTTTTTGTTGCAAAGTGTACATTTATGATTACAAAATCATGTCGTATACCTTTTGAAATTGTGTATGAAATCCTATCGCTGACAAATTTGATAACTCGGATAGCGGAGAGGAATCTCCTTCGGACTAAAAATCCCTTCCAAATTCAGATCTCGCTGCACTGTGTAGTACGACGCACAGCTTCCTGATTCCCGACTACTTTTCCTGACCATATAACGTCCTGTAAAGCTACTTATCTAAAACTCGCGTTAATATTTCCAGTGGCCGACTACTATATAATGTCCTAACATTACATGATCCTAGAACATGTACCATTTTTGAGCCTTTGACATGGTTTCCCTGATTTAGTCCCAGACCAGAGAACCGAATGGGGGACTATTTTACCTCTGGAAAATTTTACGCTTTGAAACCCATGTCCGCGTTTCTTGACGATAATGTTTTTACGGCGAAAGATCTTCACACTTTGGACCAAGGTGCTTTTTTGTCTGGCTTACCAAATTCAACTTTACGGCATATACCGACGCAAAATTATTTATACATACAGTATGTTAACTCGAATATCCTAGCCTAAAGTACGAAAAATAAAGTAAAATAAAATGTTCTCTACTTTAATTAAGCAACATTTGTAATTCCATAAAAATTATATTCATTCTCAATTCCTTAAAAACAAACAGAATAATATATTTACTTCAAATAACTGTGGTTGCTACATATAACCCAAGAAACTCTCATGTTTTACGTTGTACGTCGCAGGGTCATAAAAAAAATCCATTCTTCCCTTCTGTTTGGCGCGTTTTCTTTCTTCATTTCAGACATATTTTATGTTTGAGAATATATTTTTTATCGCAAGATAGCATTTAGATACTGACCAATTCAATTTTGGTTCCGTGTGAGTTTGAACCAGTAAGGGTTGACTATCAATGAAATATTGTCGAAATTAAAATTCAGATCTGATTCAGAATTCTTCGAAAAATGTCAAACCTGTTTTGCAAATGCTTATGGTTTGTAAGCTACCGAAAAGAGGAGATCATTCTACCAAAATATTGTTAATTAATGAATTTAATTAAACAATATTACATAAAGAATTATTTCCGTTTCATTAATATGCTTTATTAATATGTAATTCACTCAAAAGTGAAGAATAATATTAACCATGATTTGAGGGAGGTAAATTATACAGAGAATTGTAGAAAAAATATTACCTTAGGATAGTGATGTATGGAGAGCATGTCCACGCTGTAATAGACCTCCGAGGTCGATAGATCGAGCAAGTAAATAAATAAATAAATAAATAAATGAGCTTATAATTGAATTCACTAAACAACATTTTAAAATAACATAGAATTTCATTTCACACCCGACGCTACGCTCCGGTCGTGAATTAACGACAACTTGAATACTCCTGCTGTCTTTGGTCTTAATTGTTTTTATTTTTCTATTATAATGAATGGAAAAATTCAATTATCCTACCAATCTGTAAGAATGGAGATAAAACGTTTTGCAACAACCACGTCACATTCAACTTCGTACAAAAATCTAATAAATATACTAGCATCACTCCACCGCTGTGGTCTCGAGATAGCGTGCTGCCTTGTCACGCAGCGTGCCCGGGTTCGATCCCCGGTCGGGACAGTTTTTCTGGGTGAGGATTTTATCGGGGTTTTTCCTCACCTGTAAGACAAATGTCAGGAAACCTTTAAGGCCCAAACGGTCCCCGAAATCATATGGCCATCAACCTTATCATTAACATCATCATCCTTCACCGGTGTGGAAAGCAACGGCAAGCTACCACACCTACAATTCCCTAGTAAAGCTGCAAGCATAACATGAAAATGCTATGATGAAAGATAAAAATTAAATTGTACCTGTTCTTAGGTGCCATCTTCCTCAACTCTCTTAAAATATTGTATATAAAATTAACTGCAGAAGATGGAAGATAACTTCCGAAAGCGCTCCACTTAATTTCATATACAATATTTTAACAAAGTTGAGGACGACGGCACCTACCAACAGGTACAATTTATTTTTTAACTTTCATCATATGACTTCACCTCAACGGAATTTGATATGAATTTGACTAGTATTGATGAAAATGCTATGATAGCAGTGAAGGACCTTCCTTCGGGCACAATTACTATGGATGGATATTAGCATCAGGAGTTAGTCCCTATATTGACGGCGTTAATGTGGATTTAGAAGAAATACGTCTACAATAGATCAGATTTTTAGTATAAGACAGACTAGAAAATAAATGGGAATATAGTGGCACTGTGCATCAAATATATGTAGATTTCAAACAGGCATACGGTTGAATTAAGAGGGAGAATTTATGTTGTATCCTGCTGGAATTCGTAATTTTTAAAACGTTAGTTACACATATTCTAATGAGTCTAAGTAGTACAAAAAGTGCGTGTAGGTAAACAGTTTTCAGATACTTTCGACGTACACATCTGATTAACGTTAGGAGATGACAAATCTCCTCTACTATTCAATTTTGTACTGGAGCATGCCATCAAATTTTAAAAAGGCCTATAACTCAATGGCAATAGTAAGTTGTTAGCTTAAGCTTATGATTCAGTATTATTAGGCGATCCTAGGAGATACTTTGAGCCTACACGCGCACTCTATTGAGTAAAACGGATGAAATGAGTCTAGAAGTAAACATCAATAAAAGTAAATATAATGGTCCCACATAGAAATATATTATGTAATGAAAATGAATAGTTCATGGCAAATGAGAGAAATTTTGCAGAAGTGGCTGAATTCAAATAGGAATGAGGTGCTGAAAGAAATTAAACACAGACTCATTTTGGAAACGCATACCGTAGTACATTATGAGGACAATTGTCATCCGAACTTATCTAAAAAATCATTAAACTGAAATTTACTTAAAACTGTTATTCTCTCAGTTATATTATATGAATGCGAAACATGGAATCTTACTTTTATGGAGGAGAACATATTTCGGGTATTTGAGAATAAAGTTCTTAGTAAAATATTTAGACCAAAGAGGAGATGAGCAGACAAGCCAATGCAGAATACTACATTAGAGTGCGCTATATGATCTTTATGGGAATCCAGGTATAATA
This sequence comes from Diploptera punctata, assembly GCA_030220185.1. Classification (NCBI taxonomy): domain Eukaryota; kingdom Metazoa; phylum Arthropoda; class Insecta; order Blattodea; family Blaberidae; genus Diploptera; species Diploptera punctata. The sequence goes on from JASPKZ010005315.1 coordinate 132,143, forward strand.
AGAACGGTTTAGTCTCCTAGACTTCAATGGACAGGACATGTGGCACAAATGGGGAATGAAAGAGGGACATGGAAACTGTTTTTTGGAAACCAGGGGGAAAGCGCCTAGTAGGTAGTCCAAAAATATGGTGGAAGAATAATATTAAACATGATTTGAAGAAAGTAGATTACACATGGGATGATTGTAAAATCATGACTCCTGGATACGGATGTATAGAGAGGTTATTTCCGCGCATCCATAAACCTACGGTTTAGATGGTGTCAGTAAGTTAGTTGAGTAGTTATTATTTATTTACTATGTTTCGTAACATTCGCCCAATTTGGTTTCGCTCCTCTCCACATATCTCTATCACTCAATAACCTTCCTCCTTTCCATGATCCTTCATGTTGTTCAAAACACCATATATGTATTAGCCTCCCTTCACTATGACACCCACACCAATACATTCTTTTGGAATCTGACCCCTGCCTTTCGTTTAAGTTGACTAAGTTGTAGTTCGCCTGTGAATTTTCAAAATTCATATTTTACTATAACCACAATATTTGTCAAATATATTCACATTTTTCTATATGCAACATCTTCTGATAGTGTTGTTTCTAATTCCTGCTTGTCCATCCATAGTAATTCTGCCCTAAGGCAGGTCCTTCACTGCAATCTTAGAATTTTCATGCTATGCTTGCAGCTTTACTAGGGAATTGTAGGTGTGGTAGCTTCCCGTTGCTTTCCACACCGGTGAAGAATGATGATGATAAGGATGATGATGATGGCCATATGATTTCGGGGACCGTTTGGGCCTTAAAGTTTTCCTGACATTTGTCTTACAGGTGAGGAAAAACTCCGATAAAAACCTCACCCATAAAAACTGCCCCGACCGGGGATCGAACCCGGGCCTGCTGCGTGACAATGCAGCACGCTACCTCGAGACCACAGCGGTGGACTTCCTGCTTGTATATCCTCATATATTTTTAATAAATCAATTACAATCAACAGTGATTGCTTGAATAAGTGAATTACTATTTACAGCAGATCTGAATTTCTTGTTGTAGGATCTATTTATATTTCTAAGTCACGATTAATATATATCTTAGAGATCGTTAAGAGAGTGTTATTAAACCGGAAAAAGTGCTTTGTGATAAGTTATTTCTGTGCTTTAAAGACAAATACTAGCATAACAAATCAATTCATCTATACACCGGTTCCAGAATCTAGATAGATTGTTTTTGTGTTCAATGGAATAATAATTTTGAAAAGCAGACAAACGAAAAATGATAATTATGAGAAAAGAAAATAAAAAATAAAGTTTAACTAAATTTGTTTCATTTATTAGTCCAGAGCTCAGTAGTCAGAATATTGGAAAATTCTGAACTGAAATTACGATCCAGTTATCCAACAACCAGTGCAGAAATAATTATTAATTCACCCATTTATATGTAAAAAGATGAACACTAATTAACCTACAAATTTTGTAATTTAGTTTAACATCATTTTAGTAATTGTAAATACATGATTCTATTTATGCTCCCAGTCCATCGCTGTAGTCACGAGGTGCGTGCTGCCTTTTTACGCAGCGGGCCCGGATTCGATCCCCGGTCGGAACAAGTTTCCTGGGAAATGTTTTTTTTTTCTCGGAGTTTTTCCTCACCTATAAAACAAATGTCAGGAAGCGTTAAGGACCAAACGGTCCCCGAACATCATCTTCCATCACTATCATCATTCATATATTCATTAATATCATTTTAATATCATTTAAAACATTCGACTAACATCCCCTTACCCCTAATTTGTTTACTACATGATAACTTATTGCCTTTATCTAACATTTTTTCCCATATTAAATCAAACAATTATTCTCTGCGCACAACGTTTGGTCTCAGTTGCTGGCTACCTCCTGTAATGGGCAAGCTAATTTAAAAAAACGCAATAATTTGCACACATGATATTGTGCGGGAATTAAAGTCCATAAACCACTCTATATTATAACTAAAATTTGTACTACTGTTCAGAATTGTTTTTTTTGTAGCTAAATTTAAAACACGTTGATTGTGTAATTTTATTTAGTGCATGGAAGTTATGATTCCACATATATTTAACATAATATCTGGTTATATAGAAAAAAACGTTAAATATATCAATAAAATTACAAACCTTCAGGTGAAGTATCCATATAGAGTAAGAAGAATAGCTCACTGAACTTGAACACACAACGCTAATAACACAACTGTGATATAGACCAGATGAGTTCTTAACCATCGGTAACTTCCGATGTTTATATTGTCTTCATAAACATTAGAATTGTACCCTCCTTTGCAGATAAGTTAGAAACCGTCATATAACTATGGTATTAGAGTGAAAAAATAAATAAATTGATGAGGGTGAGTGATAATAGTTTTTTCTAGGTAGATTTCATTTCTGGCCACTGTTTACAGGTCCCATAGTGGCCGAAATTCCATGAGAAAAAATGTTGCCCCACGGAGACTCGAACCAGCGTAAGTCCCGTACATCTGCGCCAAGAATTCTTGCCTTAACCACTCGGCTACAGCGCGGAACTCTTGGTATCAATAATAATATGGCTCTAGTTCTTCCTACACCGAAATTAAACACTCCCACAACACTCGATCATTATAGACCAATAAGTATTCTTCCCTGTTTATCTAAAGCACTGACACACATAATACACTCACATTTAACAGACTACCTCACCACACACGACTTACTTGATGAACATCAGTCTGGTTTTAGAACAGGACCTCACACATGTACTGAACTAATTGACATTGTAGAGGACATAAGAGACTCAATGGACAAAAGCAGACTCACCGCAATAATCCTACACGACTACAGCAAAGCCTTTGACACAGTAGATGTAGACTTAATGCTAGCAATAGATGTAGACTTAATGCTAGCAAAAAAGACACTACATCTGTGAGAAAACTGCCTTGAGTGGTTTGTATCTTACCTCACTAATCGTCAGCAATCAGTTTCTCTTAATAATCGCATTTCTTTCTGACGCTTGGTGAGGAAATGGGTACCTCAAGGCGGCATCCTCGCTCCTATTCTCTTCTCAATCTATATTAATGACGTGACCAAGAAACTACAAAACTGCAAGCATCATCTTTACGTCGACGACTTACAGATTTATACACACTTCAGTCCTGACTAAATTAATGAATATATTGACAAAGTAAACACTGACCTTAGACATATATCTTTATGGTCCAGACAATATGGGCTAAAACTAAATGTAAACAAAACGAAAGCAATAATTATCGGACATCCAAGACTACTACACTCCATAAACAATGGCAATATGCCGGCTGTCATATTAGATAACGAACAAATTCCTTATACCGACGTCGTTAAAAACTTGTCACTTTACTTAGATTCTCATTTAAATTGGCATGTGCAAGTAAAACAAATATCTGAAAAGATCTTCTCCATAATGCATTCCCTAAAGCGTCTCAAAAAGTTTCTTCCTACAGCTCCTAAAATAATTTTAATTCAAACCTTAGTGATGCCGCATTTTGACTATTGTGACGATCTACTAACTGACATAAGTGACGGATTGTCGGACACACTGCAGCGTGTCCATAATATGTGTATCAGATTCATATTTAATGTTCGAAAACACGATCACATTTCTCCATTATTCCACGAATTGTCATGGCTACATCTAAAAGAGAGAAGAAAATCGCACTGTCTAATTCTCTTAATTAAGGTCGTACATACCTCGATTCCCAATTATTTATCATCTCGTTTCCAGTATCTGTCCTCAAACCGTAAATTAAACACAAGATCACAACATAGTCTCTCGCTTAATATACCGCAACATAGGACATCACATCACTCCATGTTATATACTATCTTCATTTTTCGCAACTGGAATTCCCTACCACGAGAAATAAGGGGCTGCCTGACAATGGAACCTTTTAAAAGCAATCTAAAATTATATTTGCTCTACCTCGACTTCATCATTACCCAGTGTGAGGTATATATATTAATTGGTGTTTCTCGTATAATTTATCATATATATACTATTAATATTATTACTTTATTATTATTGGTATTACCATTATTATTATTATTATTATTAGTGTTATTTTTATAACTATTATTATTACTACTACTATAATTATGATTATAATTATTATTATTATTATTATTATTATTATTATTATTATTATTATTATTATTATTATTATTATTATCGTATAAAATGTTGTTTGTACATAAAATTTACATTACTACATTTAATGTATCTTTAACTGTTTATTATTATACAAAACTTTCCTCATTAGAGGATTGCCTCAAGGACAAATTGATACAGACAATTAATTTTTGTAATTGATGAAATACATTTTGTAAATATATTTAAAAAATTCAACTTGTAGGCCTAATTGAAGTATACATACTATTAAGCAATTTTTTTAATATGGCTTCTTAAAATTGAAATTGATCCTCTAATGGCAGCGATGGCAATTCTAGAAAGATTCACCCTGTCCAAATCTAAGGAATTCGAAAATTTGGCTAGTATAGTGTATATTTATATTTGTCAAATATTTATTTGTAATTGTGCTGGTTGAGTGGAAGAGAAGGCTTTATGGCCTTAACTCTGCCAGAATAAATAAAACATTATCATCGTCATCGCCATCGTCGTCATCATCATCATTATTATTATTATTATTATTATTATTATTATTATTATTATTATTATTATTACTATTATCATAAAGATGAAAGTTTCATCCGAATGGGTTTATTGTCTTGGTATCAACGAAAGACAAAAATGGTTATTGTGAGTTATCCGTAAGAGATAAACATATGCTGTCGCGGACTTTTTTGTAGAGTTTTTTGAGATTTTCAATTCTGTGTACATTAATTTTGTGTATTGCTTATGGTTTAGGCAGGGTAAGCCAATTAAACGTCCAAAGACCTACTTTTCTCACATTAGAATTGTACCCTCCTTTGCAGATAAGTTAATAACCGTCTCATAACAACTATATTAGAGTGAAAAAAGAAGATAAATTGATGAGGGTGTGTGAAAAAAGTATTTTGCCAGCTAGAATTAATTCCTGGCCCACGGTGCACCGACACCATACTGGCCGAAATTCCATGAGAAAAGAATTTCTCCGCATGGAGACTCGAACCACCGCAAGTCCCGTCGTTCTACGCCACGACTTCTTACCTTAACCACTCGGCTACAGCGCGGAACTATTAATATCAATAATAAAGATGAAAGATTCACCCGAGTGGGTATTATTCTCTCGGTATCAATGAAAGACATATATGGCTATTGTGAGTTATCTATAAGAGATAAACATATGCTGTCGCGGACGTTTTTGTAGAGCTATTTGAGATATTCAATTCTGTGTACATTAATTTTGTGTATTTCTTATATTTTAGGCAGCGTAAGCCATTTAAGAGTCCAAAGAGCTACTTTCTTCACGTTTTCCACTACAAAGGGCGATTTCTAAGGGTATAGGAGTTCCGTATTACAACTCTCTTCTAGCCTACGTTCATCTCGGAAATCTCCTGAAACATTTTGTAAAAAACCCCATCACAATCGGATCAACGGTATGGCCGCGAATAAAATACGAACAAACAAAAATACAAACAAACATTAATTTTTATATGTAAGATTATTTAATACCGTGGTTAATTTTCATAATCCCTACATGTTTTATCAGGCTTCGTTATATAAATACATGTGTATATATATGGAAATATTCCCGGTCGGGACAGGCTCCTGAGTGAGATTTTTGCGGGGTTTTTCTCAACTGTAAGATGAATGTCAGGAAGCTTAGGGCCCAACTGTCCCCGAAAATCATCCGGCCATCATCATATGCTTATATTTATCATCATTGGAGTGGAAAGAAAGGGGAAGCTACCACACCTATAGTTCCCAAGTAAAGCTGCAAAGCATAGCATGGAAATACTATGATTGCAGTGAAAGACCTGCCCTCAGACAGAATTACTATGGAATGGAATATATGGAAATAAATAAATTAAAGGAAACAGCTCATATATATTAAAAATGAATAACGATTTTAACGCTGCATTACTTTGTTTACAAAACATGTGGCATAATAAAATTATTTATTTTCATTACTAACACAAAACGCGTCTGATTAATTTAAATTAAGTTAATATATAATTTAATTATACAAGTAAGTCCCCAAGTACTGCATCGCTTCATACAGACAATTTCTAGTAGATATTGTTGTGGTCTAGTGGAGGGAGCTTCTGTTTCCCGTGCATGAGGTCGCGTGTTTAATCCTCTCGTCCTTATTTCAATCAATTTTCTTTCTTTTATTTCATTTGTATTGCTTTGTTAATTTTCTGTATTTACCTCAATACATATTTACATGAATTTTTTTCCATTGCACTACTCACAACGAAATAGAACGGATTTAGTTTCTCAAATAGTTGTATACGTCCCGCGCCGTAGCCGAGCGGTTAAGGTAGGAAGGCTTGGCGCAGAGCTACGGGACTTGCGCTGGTTCGAGTCTCCATGGGGGAAGAAATTTTCTCATGGTATTTCGTCCAGTATAGGACCGGTGCCCACCCAGCATTGTAAGGCAATTGGGTAGCTACAATAAGTAGCGGCTCCAGGTTGAGGAACCAGCTATAACGGCTGGGGGACTGGACATCCTAACCACATGTCACCCCTACATTGGCTGTTGATCATCTACCTCTGTGATTGACACATGTGGATGTGAAGGGCCAGCAGCCGGCTGGTAAAAGGGCAACCGCTGAAAAGTGGAAAGACCCTCAATCCGAAATAGTTGTATAGGCCTACTTGTGAACCAAATAGCTGATGTGTGATCATGCGCAGTGGCTTCGTTCTGAGATTTGGAAAATGATCGTGGGCCATCAATTATTTCAAAGGCTGTACATGCCAATAGGACATAGAAGTGTTAGAGACACATTTACTAGTTGGGGAGGTTAATTAAATCCCACTTGTTGATAAAACATGTCAAAAAGGCCTAATTTCATGATATAGAAGTAATAGTAGTAGTAGTATGTATGTATGTATGTTTGTAGGCCTACTTACTACGTGTGCATTAATAAATAAAATACATTTTCCATAATTTTGATCATGTTTATCTTGGTTCCCACATATGCTTCATTATAATAAATACTACCTATAGATAGAATTTGTTAACAAAAATTCCGAATGTATGGAAACATCTCTTCACACCTGAATTATGTAAACAGAAATAAGTGCTATAGGCTTAAACATAGTTGGCCATAAAAGATTACACCGAGTGGCCTAACGAATAAACCACCCCAATTATAAAGTATACGCTCATCAGGGAATACATTGTCTTATTTATTCATCGAGACAATAACGTCTATATTTATAATTTTGGTCTTTATTGCGTTTTGGAATTAACCCTTAATTTTTTCTGAAGATCACATGAAATGAAGATCACAGGAGACAAACAAGGAATGTCGTAATTACTGTATCAAGAATTAAGGGAAAACATGATTATAATATTGAACAATCCTTGAATTTCACTCAGCATAGCAAAATTTGAACCGCTAATTTCACTGGGACATTCCATGTTTTCTCAATGTCTATCAATGAATATGGAATTCCAAAAACAATTTGACAAGTTGTCAGGGTTAGGCCCATTTCTATTTTTAAGATACAGTGGCATTACTTGTTTTTCACTTGAAGTTTTCAAATGAGAAAATTTCATAGGGGCAAAATGAGTTAAGCGTCATCAGAAAGATGACTAAACTAAACGGATTCCACAGCACGTCGAATTTGTGGTCCGATATTTCTGGTTTTCGCAATACATCTTTTATTGATTTAATTGAATCGTTTGTATTAAATTTGCGTTGCGAGGAAATAAACACGACGGCAGATAATGCGATATTTAATAAGTTACATCTTTTAAGAGATACCTCACTTCCAACGACCGAATATTGACGGTTTCTGGATAACATTTTTCTCGTTTTATTTCAATGGATTAACCGCGTATCGTGGGAAAATCGGACATTTCGGCTGCTAGAGCGATTATCTAATTTTTCGGTTCAGATGATCCCCACTCTTTTCCTTAGCTGAAATACACTTTCAGGACACTTTAAGGTCAAACGCTCCTCAAACATCATCTGGCTATCATAGCCATCACTATCATATTAGTCAGGTTTAGTATGGTAATGTGAGTGATAATGGTGTTCTGTTTTAATGTACTGTTGTCTCAGAAAAACCTGGATTGATCATTCATTCGGGAAGGCCGTCCATGTCATCGTGTGGTCAAACCATTATGCGTGTGATCCGAAGTTCATAATCCCTTTCCGAAGAGATCATGATACTTAAGACCGTGGTCACGTAGGGCATGTAAAAGGTGTCTATAAGATGAGAGGCAAACTACACAGAGAAGAAGAAATGAACACCCACTCCTAGTGATCCGATAAAGTTGGTCATTTTTAATTGTTTTTTATCCCGAGTTTGGTTCCGAAAAAAATTGCGGCCATTAGAGCCTTAACAGACATACACACACACACACACACACACACACACACACACACACACATATAGGCCTATACACATTATTTCGATGTCTACAAAGTAGGATCGATAAAAGTTTGTAACGTTTTTACAAAAATATTTCATGAGAACAACTCATTATTTCGGAATTCTGTAAAATGGAAGTTGAAAAAGAACACTAAGACTATTGAGAAGATCTAGGACGATGTAGATGATAAGTAATAATAATAGTAATAATAATAATAATAATATTAATAATAATAATAAGAATAATAATAATAATAATAATAACACCTTCAACTAGTTTCTAACTCAGGGTTGGGTCGAATGAAGAGATGACATGAAGTGCCTGTATTAATAGACGCATGTGAGTGCCTGACAAATTGACACATCCTCTAAAGGGCAAGATAATGAAATGGATGAGATGAGTATGGAGAAATGTTGGATGAAATTTGTGGCAGGGGAAAACGGGGGAAATCCCGGAAAAAACATGCTCAAGCTTAATTTCGGCCAACACGAAACCCACATGGAGTGATCGAGTCTTGATCTCGAGACCCCATTTTGTGAGAGGTAAGTGTCTAACCGCCTGCGTCATGGAGCTACCTCGACGTAGATGATACTTATGTTAAACCTTCGTCATTTTTTATAATAAAAGAAAATGAAATTTGGAATATATAATGACAAACATTCAGAGTAGAAACCATTATCACTTCATATTAGTCATATCGTATTTTAATTATATATATAGAGTTCAAACGCAAATGTAACATGTTAAAAAGTAAATAAAATATCTGTAACAAGTATGAAAAAATTCTCAGAAATCACTACCTGCCTGTTAGAAGGAATGGATTCATTGCCTTTGATGTTTAATAACGTGTTATATAAATCTTTTAGAACACAGCCTATAAAAAAGAGGATATTTTTTCGCAATGGGTGATTTTTTTAATAGTATTTCCTGCTTCAAAAATGCAGAATATTTAGCTTTTTATGAATATATCAAAGAGAAATGTGACATCTTATCTTTGTGTTACGACATATATTTGCACGTGGAATGTTATAAATACAGTCTTCAATATATCATATAATTCAAGACCAATCCCCCGCAACTTACAAAATTAGACGCCTACTACGAATACATACAGACTATGCACACCAAAAAACACAGAGAGTAACAATAAAATTGCGAGTATGTTAAGTACGATTACTTAACTAAAGTTAACCAAAATATTATATATACAATAATTTCAAACATGAATGACGTGCACAAAGAAATTAAATATAGACTCAATTCTGGAAATGCATGCCATTTAGCATAATGCAGACTATTGTCATCCCAATTTCCCTTAAAAATCACTAAACTGAAATTATATAAAACTTTTATTCTCTCAGTTGTATTATATGGATGCGAAACATGAAATCTTACTTTGAGGTAGGAGATTAGATTATTATTAGTATTTGAGAATACATTAACAGTGAGTTACATGATCTTTCTGGAAAGCATATTTAATGAGAATGGTTGTCTATGAGCTGGACATATTGCTTCAAAGGGGATTGATACAGGTAAGAAAACCAGAGGGGAAGTCCCAATAAATAAGCAATGAATGAGTTGGTAGAATAACTTCTGCCATGCATTGAGGGAATTTCATCTTACAGGGGTGATTGGAAAACATTAGTTGAGAATAGGGATCTATGGAGAAGTTACACCCGGGCGGACATGAACCTACGGTTTCAATAGTGCCAGTTAGCTAATAATAATAACAATAATAATAATAATAATAATAATAATACCGGCAATGCGGATGATAAGAATGATGATGATTAAAGTAACATTAATAGAACAGTAATCATCATCATTATCCGGTATCATGGCAGCTGCCGCCGTCTTCCGGAAACCAAACGCCATTCCTCTCTGTCCATCCATTGATCTTCCTCCATTCCTCTGATATTCATAGCTGCTTGTACCCCTTCTATCCAAGTTTTCTTCGGTCTTCCTCTCTTCCTCCTTTCCATTGGGATCCATTCCATAACAATGTTTGGCAATCTTTGCTCTGGCATTCTTTTGACATGACCATACAATTGCAATCATTTCTTTTCTATAATGTATATGATGTCCGGCTCCTCTTGTACACCCATAAATTCCAGTAATAATAACAACATTAATAAATCCTTTGCGAAGTCACGATCATAAGATATCTTCCACTATTCCAACGTTAAATTATGATTGCAATGACGCATATGAATTATCATGTCAGTCTCGCATCAAGAATTCAGACGAGGACAATTTTTTATGGATGATTTCTATAACTCCAATGTCATGAGAACAATCAAAACACATATTTAATGTTTTGTCAGACAGTTATTATGCTTACATCATGTTGTTCACAAACATCTGAAGTTGATGAGTACAAAATCTTGCGGTAAAACTCGAAACTAGAAAATTGTTATTCAGCAATAATTGCTGAATATGCGTGTATACCTATATAATTATATATAGCTATGTCAATGTTGACACACACGCGATCCTAAGCTATATGAGAGTTTTAAATATGATGTTGTTCGGTGACTTCTCTACGAATTAAAATGTTAACACTATTTAAATTGGATCAGTTGGAACACAATTCATAATTTGTTAACATGTCTGAAGAAGGTACAGTGTACTGAAACAGCTGTCACTGAATTATATAATAAATATGAAAATCAAATAGAACTACGTTTTATTTTTATTTAATTAATAAATTAATAACACATAATAACCTACATATTGTACAGCCGATAACGTAAAAAGTATTAAAATAATAATAATAATAATAATAATAATAATAATAATAATAATAATAATAATAATAATAATAATAATAATACTTACTTACTTACTTACTTACTCACTGGCACTATCGAACCCGCAGGTTCATGGCCGCGCGGACATAAGCTCTCCATACATCCCTATCTTTGAGCCAATGCTTTCCAATCATTCCCTGTATAATCTACTTCCCTCAAATCATAGTTAATGTTGTTCTCCCACCTCATTCTTGGTCTACCAACTGAGCGTTTTCCTTCTGGCTTTCTTACAAGAAGTTTCCATGCACGTCTTTCATTCCCCATACGTGCAACATGCCCTGCCCATCGCAGTCTACGAGACTTAACTGTTCTTATTATATCTGGCTTCCTATAAAGACCATGTAGTTCATTGTTATGTAGTCTTCTCCATTCACCTGTCTGTTCATCTCTCTTTGGTCCAAAAATTTTCCTAAGAACTTTATTCTCAAATACTCGTAATCTCCTTTCCTCCCTTAAAGTAAGAGTCCATGTTTCGCACCCATATAATATAACTGGTAGAATAATAGTTTTATATATTTTCAGCTTAACGTTTTTTGAAAGGAGTTGGGACATCAAAAGTCTCTGCAATGCATAATAGCACGCGTTTCCAGAATTGAGCCTATGTTTAATTTCTTTGTGCATCTCATTCCTATTTGTGATTATTGTTCCTAGGTATTTGAATTCAGCCACTTCCTCAAATTTTCCCTCATTTGTCCTTAGCTGTCCATTTCCATTATATACTGAATTTCTACGTGTGACCAAATATTTAGTTTTACTGATATTTACTTCCAGTCCCAATTTCTTAGTGTTACTCAATAGTGTGTGTGTGTTGGCCTTTAGTATCTCCTCGCTATCGGCCAGTAGTACTACATCATCAACATAAACTAACAGCTTATTAATACAATTCAGTTGTAAGCCTTCCTCATTCTCTAAAGATTTAATGGCATGCTCTAGTACAAAATTAAATAATAATAATAATAATAATAATAATAATAATAATAATAATAATAATAATATATTATTATTATTATTATTATTATTATTATTATTAAAATAGTCTATCGCTGTGGTATGGTAGCTACCTCAGAAAATAGCGGTTAGGTTCGATTACTCGTAGGGACAAGATTACTGAATGAGATTTTTCGGGGTTTCTCCTCACGTGCAAGAAAAATAGCAGGACACGTGAATGCCCAAATAGTCCGCGAAGGGAAACTGTCGATCATATTCATCCATGTCATATTCACATTATTTAGTAGGAATATATGAGTGCATGGTTTATTTTCTTAACTGTTTGTGTCGTTATAGAGAGATTAAAATCATCACATGATAGGGAGTGTCTTTTTGGGGCATGTAAAAGTATATACAAGGAAGAGGTCAAACAAAGGTAAAGAAAATAAATATATAATAATACTTACTCTTACTTACTCACTGGCACTGTCGAACCCGTAGGCTCGTGGCCGCGCGGACATAAGCTCTCCATACATCCCTATCCTGAGCTAATGCTTTCCAATCATTCCCTGTATAATCTACTTCCCTCAAATCATAGTTAATAATAATAATAATAATAATAATAATAATAATAATAATAATAATACTAAATTAAATTACTGAAGGCCCGGGTGGCGTGTGACATGTAAAAAGTACCTCTAAGATGAGACGTTAAACTAAGTTAATGGTAATGGAATAAAATTGACTTGAAAATGAAAGAACAAAAGAATAGCAAATATATCCCTTGAACGTGTTTATATATGTTAAGCATAAGTAAGCGTTCCTTAGGGCGTACCATATGTTAACTGTTTTTTCGGTCGGACAGTCCTTGATGTAGGAGGACAGTGAATTCCAGAGATGATAGAAAAGAAGGAATGATGTTGAAGAATATTTTCGATTTCGAAGTATAGCTAGAGTTACATTATTTCTCGGTAGACGCTGGGCTAGCGCGTGCGACTGCCGCGACTGGGGACCTAGATTCGAATCATGGCGGTGCTAAAGGGTCATTGGTGGTGGTCCATACCGGGTTTTTCTTATTTTTTCCTCGGGGTTCTTCCTTTTTCCGAATTATATCCTACCAATACACTTTATTACCCCTTCGACCTATTCATGTCATTTGATTTCTGATTCATTCATTTCAAATCATCCTTCATCTCATTTCATGATAGGAAAAATAGTTTGGTTAACAATCCACAGGTGTTAAAAAATGTGTGATTGCCGAGATCTAGTGGGATGCTGACCAGCGTGCTGCCTCATAACTCCGTGCTTGACTAATAAGAAAATGCAGAAGGGTACAAGGGGTGGGTTGTATTCCCTCCTCGTGACAACGTGAGCAAAAGAATTTGGCGGTATGGGTCATTGGTGCTGGTCTGCAACTTACATACCTCTGCAGACTGTCCTTTCATTCTCCTTAATATTGGGATCACGAAATAGCTCTTTCCGATCGCGGTGCTAAGGGCAATCTGTTCTCCCAGTCTGAATAAAAAGCTATAGAACTAGGTTATTTCTCAATCGTTTGTGTTTAATTTGTTGTGGGAAAATAGTGAATGGAAGCAAGTTGTATGGTAAATGGTTTCATGAGATGAACAAAACGTGATGAAAGAAGTGTCCTAATTTATCAAATATAAATGCACAGACATTATGTGTTACACAACCTGTACCCAAGCAATAGCGGTTACAGCAAATTTAACACAAGGAATTCCGTAATTTCACTTTAAGATTTTTATTATACCAGATACGCTCTTCTGACAGTCTCGTTGAAACAATATTCTTATATTTTTTCTTCTTCTTCTTCTTCTTCTTCTTCTTCTTATTATTATTATTATTATTACTATTATTACCCATAATTAGAAGAGATTGACCACCGCTGAGGCATGGGTTCAATTACCGGTAGAGAAAAGGGGGGTTTTCTTCACCTGTAAACGAATGTTTAGTCTCCAATCATCATCTGACCATCACAATCATCCATATCATATTAGCCTTGTTTACTATGAATGTACTCTATTCTTGTCTCTTTAGTCCAAAAATTGTTTCAAAAATTTTATTCTCAAATAAATCACTCGCTTTCTTATATTTTCTCATAAATAAGAGAACATGTCTTGGTTTTGCATGGATATAATATAATTGGAAGAATCACGAATTTACTTATTTAAATTTAATATTTTTAAGACTATTTGGGAACTATAGTTCCTGTATTGCATAATAGCATTCATTTCAGACATTTTTTATGTTCAGTTTCTTTCTGTGCCACATTTCTGATTAACAGGTTGTAAAATTATTTAATTTAGGATATTAATCAGGTCATGGTCGGAGAATTTGAAAATTGCTTCTTAGGGAATAAAATTGCATTAATTTGACTGGCTCAAAAACGAGTTCGTATGTAATTGCTAAGTAGCGACCGCGCGATATTAAAGTTTGTCAAGTGACCTATGTAATAAGTGTTTTGTTTTTAATCCTGTGGACAATATTAATTGGTCCCACTGGACGTGTCGTAGATTTAACGTATCTACATATAAATCTCCAAGTCAGATGAGAGGTCTCTGAACAAAATTTGTCGGTCAAGTCACCGACGCTTTGGATTGCAGTGGTAATTACCTTAGCTATTAATGAGTGCCGTTAAATAAATTGCACTTACCTACTTCAAAATGGTAATCTTTTGACTTTATTTTGGTATATAAATGGTGAATTTGTACTACAGAATAGTTTGTTGCCTCTGTGAACCTAAAGTTTATTCAAGTATATAAACAATAATAATAATAATAATAATAATTATTATTATTATATATATTATTATTATTATTATTATTATTATTATTATTATTATTATTATTATTATTATCATTATTATATTAACCTCCAGGGCGTGACAGCCCTACAAGACCCTTGGTGTACCAACCATTTGCTGGTTTCATATCTAAATGTGTCATTTATAGAGGTCGACGTTCATTCAGCCATTTATGTGGTCAGCATGTCGAGTAACCCAGCCGTTGTAAATTATTTACACGTCCAGAAGTTTATTGAAGCTATCCAAATCCTTAACTAAGCTGGGCGAAATTCCATTAGAACATTTCCTCACCATGGGGACTCCAACCAGGGCATGTTCCGTAGCTCAGCGCCAAGACACAATCCCTTAGAACACTCTGTCACGACACGGAACAATAACAATAACAAAAATAATAATTATAATTTATAATCAAATCGTGTCAAACTCAGGGTCGGGTCGAGGGCTGTGATGAGATGAAACGCCTTAAATAGAGGACTATGATTGACAAGGGTGCCGGCCGACCACTCGTGACGCACCATCACAGGGGCAGATGAACAAAATTAATCGAAAGAGATGAGATGAGAATGGAGAAATGATGGAATGAAATTGTGGCAGGGGAAAACGGAAGAAACCCCGTCCACCACGAAACCCACATGGAGTGACCGAGACTCCATCTCGGGACCCCAGCGCACAGTGGGCCAGAAACGAAATCTAGCTGAAAAAAACTAGTTTCACTCACCCTCATCAATATATCTTTTTTTTACTCTAATATAATAATTGTTATATGAGTGTTCTTAACTTATCTGCAAAGGAGGATCGAATTCAAAGTTCATGAAGACAATATTAACATCGGAAGTTGCCGATAGTTAAGAACTCATCTGATCTGCATCCCAGTGGTGTTGTTAGCGGTGTTGATATCGTTGTGTGTTCAAGTTCAGCGAGCTTTTCATCTTATTCTGCATGGAGACTTCACCTCAAGGTTTGTAATTTTTGTTGATATATTTAACGTTTATCTATATAACCAGATATTATGTTAAATACACATGAAATCATACCTTTCAAACACTAATAAAATTTCACAAAGATCTTATTTTAATTTGAGCTACAAAAAAAAAACAGTTCTGAACAATAGTACACATTATAGTTATAATACAGAGTGATTTATGGACTTTAGTTTCCGCATTAATATCATGTGTGCAAATTATTGCGCTTTTGTTTTAAATTAGCTTTCTCATTACAGGAGGCGGTCAGCAACTGAGGCCTACCGTCACGCTCAGAGAATTGTTTGATTTAATATGAAAGAAAGTGTTCGATATCGGCAATAAGTTATCATTTAGCAAACAAACTAGGGTTGGGGGCAGTTAAGAGAGTGTTTTTAATGATATTAAAAAACCTTTTTTTTTGAAAAGCGATTTTCTCAAACGTAGGAAATTGTGCGCGAGAAAGAAAAGAAAAAGATTTCTACTGAAATATTATGATTGGCTAGAAACGAATGTTCACTTTCCCGTTTTTTAAAAACTAATTTAGAACAATGACAGTCGTTGGAAAATCCTGTTCCATCTGCTTATGGAATTGGAAGATACAAAATATCTTTCAAAGAGGCTGTAATAATAAAATAAAGAAGCTCACATAAGCAGGAATTCTCTCGCGATGAAATTGCTTTTGCAACAGAAATGTCACTTCGGTCATATGGCAAACAGGATACTGCTGATGTTTTATAGATATTACTCTATAAACCCAAAAGTAACTCCAAAATAATAACAATTATTATAAATCACCCCGCTCAAATCCCCTACCTTATATGTTGGACGAAGCATTGTCTTTTTTTGATAATAAAATATCAAAACGCTAATTTTAATAACATGAGACTAGTTTGAGATATTTACCCACCCTATAATGCTACTAGGCAGGCAAGTTTGTTATGCTATATGTCCCAAGACCATATTAGTGACAGATATTTCAGCAGAAATAAGGCTATCATTTTTTGTTAGTTTTTATTCCAGCCTCCTCGAAAGATATTTTGGGTCTTGCAATTCCATAAGTAGATGGAACAGGATTTAGCAACGACTCACATTGTTCTAATTCAGTTCTTAATAAACGGGAAATTTAACATTCATTTCTAGCCAATCAGAATATTTCAGTAGAAATCTAACTTTTTTTTCTCGCGCACAACTTCCTATGTTTAGAAAATTGCTTTTCAAAAAATGATTTTAAAAAACATTCTCCGAATATCCCAAACTATTAGTTATTAATAAATTATCAATTATTTCCACTATCCAACACTTTTCTTCATATATTAAATAAAACAATTCTCTGCGCGCGAGGTAGGCCTCAGCTGCCGGCCGGTCCCTGTAAAAAAAAGTTAATTACAAAAAACGCAACAATTTGTACACATGTTATTGTGCGGGAATTAAAATCCATAATCACTCTATATTTTAACTAAAATCTGTGCTACTATTTGGAACTGTTTTTTTCGTACCCAATTTAAAGTAAGATGATAGTGTATTTTTTTAGTGTTTTGAAGGTATGATTTCACGTGTATTTAACATAATATCTGGTTGTATAGAAACATGTTAAATATATCAATGAAAAGTACAAACCTTGAGGTAAAGAATCCATATAGAATATGAAGAATAACTCACTGAAATTTAAGCCTAGCAATACCAACCCATATTTCAGAACTTATACTACCAATGGGGAGGGGGTATTTTATAGCCACCACTTTAAACAGTATATATAAGCACTTTTTTGAACACATTTCAAAATATTTATTTTAAAATTAAATATTATAGAATGCCATGCTTATTTATGTAATATTTAACTTAGTTTTGCATTTGTTTTCACTAATCACATTATATATTTAGGCTGATATAGTAGTCAGTGTCTTAATGTAAGCAGAATATTTATGCAAATTCATTATTGATACTTGTACATATTTACTTACTTACTCACTGGCACTATCGAACCCGTAGGTTCAAGGCCGCGCGGACATAAGCTCTCCATATATCCCTATCCTGAGATAATGCTTTCCAATCATTCCCTGTATAATCTACTTCCCTCAAATTATAGTTAATGTTAACAATGGGATTCTTTTATGTGGCAAAGGTGACTAATCTAACCGCATTGTCATTACTAACTTCATGAGGACTGAATTTGCCTATTGTTGGATTGAATATATCTTCCCGCCCCACTTTTGCATTAAAATCTCCTAAGAAAATTTTCGTATGATATCGTGAAAGGCTATCGAATAAGCATTCTAATTCTTAATAGAACTCAACCTTGATCTTGTCAGCATTATCTTCTGTGGGAGCATGCATATTTACGATTACAAAATCCAGTCGTTTACCCTTTAGAATTATGTATGATATCCTATCACTGACAAACTTATTATCTCGGATAGCGGACAAGATCCTCCTTCTGACTAAAAACCCGTTCCAGATTCAGGTTTTCTGCACCCCCGTAGTATAATGCAAAGCTTTCCTGATTCCTGGCTACCTTTTCCTGGCCACGTAACTTCCTGTAAGGGGACTATATCCAAGGGAGATTTATCTAATTCCCGCGTTAATATTTCTAGTGCCCCGCTATTGTATAAAGTCCTAACATTTCATGTTCCTAGGAACATGTCCCTGTGTTTGGGCCTTTGGGTTGGATTCTCTGAAGTAGTCCCCGCCCGGAGAATCGAATGGGGGACTATTTGACCTCCGGAAAATTTTACCCCAGTTGAACCCATTTCCACATTTCATGACGGTTGTATTTTTACGGTGAAAGATCGTCACTCTTTCGAGCAAGGTACTTTTTTCGTCTGGCTTATCACCTTCGACCTGTCCGGCAATGCTACCGCCGGCATAGCTCTCGGGATCATTTAAGCACGCAAGCCACTCCACCACAAAGTAAAGATAACATGGAGGGTGTTGATACTTGTAGAAACAATAATTTCCGTAAAATACCCTAATCTAATCATTGATGGTAGTATGTATGTGTCACTCATCAGTTCATCACTCTCCTCAGAACTTTGTCCACATTTTGAACAAATCACTCTTTTCTTACTATGCCTCCCATAAGTATACCTGTGACAATTGCCACAAATCATTATTGTTTTACTATTTTCGTTGTATTTTTCTTTCTTACACCTGAACTTTGAATGGACACCTTCCACAGAATAATGATAGCATTTAATCAACTACAGTATGAATCCCAGCAGAAAAAAACATGTTGGCAAAGTTTGGTTCATTGTGTCAAATGTCAGTTTTATTGCTGCAAACTTATCTTGTTCCCTGCGTTTATTTCGGGTTTCTCTATCATCAAATATAATTATTTTAGTTAGTTACAGAAACCTGGTTCTACTAATAGTTGCATTGTATATGAATCTGCCAGAAATATTAGACCAGAGATCTGAAATAGAGGTGCGACTGTCACCTTCTAGTTCCATATAGATTAGCCATAAAATATATTTGTTGCTGGTATATTTATTCTTGCTGCTTCTTCGTTTGTGTGTTTTATGTTGATGCTTACAACTTCCTGTGTAAAGAATTTGTCAGATGATTCTCCAAAGGTTTTTACTTTACCTTCATTTCTTATTCCTTCACTTTCAGTTACAACATTTTATGCTACACGTCTCGTAGGCCGAGGAGGCTTTGAAAATACTTCCACTAGCTGTAACATATCTGGCACTGACGTCATTTTCAATTTTACACTATTATTATGATCCTCATCATCATCGTCAGAAAGCGATAAAGTTATTTCATCAACTTGGTCACGCACAATATTTTCATCTTCTGTTTCACTCACTTCCTCATCACTATCATCAAATTCAAAATCTGAAACTATTTCATTATCAAATATATCCGTAATTTCTTTGTCAGTCAAAGGACGTCGAGGCATTTTGAAATAATTTTGTTATTCACATGTGTGAATTACTATAATTGCTCAACAGATAGACTGGATGCTGAGTAAGTAAAAGAAAATAAATAAAAATACCCTGCTCGAAACAATTAGAGGAACACTTGTAATAAATTGAATAAGTAATTGTGTTTTAAAGCCGTGATGCTGAAAGTTGGACAATATGTAAATTGAATTATTAATTTTATCATTGGATACAAATTTTAAAGATCCATGGCCTAAATGCAGAGAAATTACCTCAAATAACAAATATAGAGATTTTTTTTATTTTGGAAGGCACTGGCCACTTCTAATAGGTAAGCTTCCTGATGTTGCTATAGTGACGAATATTGATTATTGGCTTGTTTATTAAAGTCTCTGACAAAATGAGGCATTTAAATGAGTTTGAAGTGTATCATGCTCTACATCTTCTACGACAAGGTCAATCTCTGCGACAAGTGGCTAGAGAGCTTGGGGTTTCTCCTTCCGTGGTGTCCAGGTTACGCAACAGGCACAGAGAGGCAGGTCAGTATTGTAGAAGACGTGGCCAGGGCCGTAAATTTAAAACAAGCCCCCAGGATGACATATACGTTGTTCTTTCTGCTCTTCGACAGCGTACAAAAACTGCAAAAGACGTGCAGAATGACCTTCATATGGCTTCCGGAATCTGGGTTTCAGACCAAACCATAAGAATCATATTAAGGAAAGAGAATATTCGTCCAAAAAGGCCCTTTAAAAAACCACGCTTAACAAATGGGCATAAGGCAGCAAGACGTACGTATGCTGAAAACCATGGTGATTGGAACCTGAACCAGTGGGAGTCTGTGCTCTTCTCGGACGAATCCAGGTATCGTCTTACACGTTATGATGGTCGATTGAGGGTGTGGGGACGGCCAGGAGAAAGATTTTCTGCAGAGGCTGTACAGGAAATTGATAGATTCGGAGGAGGTTCCATAATGGTGTGGGCCGGAGTTATGTACAACAATCGAACGGACCTTGTACTTGTTCCCAGCGACTGAATGCTGTCCGGTATATCGAGCACGTTCTGGAAGAGCATGTAGTACCTGCTGCCATTGGAGTAGGCCCTGGATTTCTGTTTATGCAGGATAATGCCAGGGCACATTCTGCGGCTGTCACCAGGGATTTCCTGAGGAGGAATGAAATTGAGGTAATGGAGTGGCCAGCGGTCAGCCCAGACCTCAACCTTATTGAATACTTGTGGGATCTTCTAGACAGGAAGGTCAGGAACCGACATGAAACTCCACAAACTCTGCAGCAACTTGGAGATGCTCTGAAGGAGGAATGGGAGAATATCCCGCAAGAGGAAATCCAGAATCTTATTGGGAGCATGCCACGAAGGTGCCAAAGTGTCATCGAATGTTGTGGAGGCCATACACGATACTAACTCTATATAACGAGTGTTTAACTTTGAAAAATAAGCACAAGATTCAATCGCTTACATAGCGGAATTATTTGAACAGTTAATTGTCAGCGTTATTCATTTGTTTTTACTGACATGAGCAATAAATAAATAAATAAATAACCACAAATAATATACTTTATTAATTTCATGTTTGTACCCTTATCCAATGAAAAAATATTTGCATATTTCATAGTGTTTCTCTAATTGTTTTGAACAGTGTATATAAGAGAACAAACCTTCAGTTCAATGAATAATGAAAGAGTAAATTATATAAACGAACAACATTGTTGGTGATATAAAATTAGAGATATAAAACCATTATTGAAGAAGCTACGAAAAGAAATTAAAGACATGTTATACGTCACAAGAACTAGCAACGGGGGTGTTACTTTATGAATACAATGATAGATCATTGTTTGATAAAATGACCAACAATGAAAACTTACTAGCAATTACGTATTTTAATAATAGAGAGAATGATTGAAAATAACTATTAAATTCAATCTTCTAGTGAAAAAAAAGACATAATGATTAAAATGACAGAAGGTGGGCATAAAGTACACCCTGTTGGTATTGCTAGGGTTAATACAAAAGTATTTATTTCAACAGCTCGGAACACAACTGGAATGCGGACAGATGAGTTCTTAAATATCGGCAAATTCCGATGTTTACATTATCTACATACATTTTACAATTCTACCCTCCTTTGCAGATAAGTGAAGGACAGTCATCTGGCAATCATATTAGAATGAAGAAATATGAATTGTTGAGAGTGAGTAAAATCAATTTTTCCAGCTAGATTTCGTATCTGGCCCACTGCGTAGCGGTGAGAGGCGAGCGTTTAACAGCTTGTGCCACGGAGCCGCCTAATAATACTATTTTATTTTATTTGTATACAGATTTTCAATGTTTACACATCTTCTGTGCCTAAAGATTTATTTACCTACTCCACTCGTCTCTATCCATTCACTCCATGTCCCCCAGTCCTCCAGTCCTCTTGTTCTCATTACAGTTCTTATTTCTTGCATCCACGAGTTTCGAGTCCTTCCTTTCCTTGTTCTTCCAGGTGGACATCATTAGAGAGTTCTTCTGGGTAACCTTTCGTCTT
Organism: Diploptera punctata; assembly: GCA_030220185.1. Lineage (NCBI taxonomy): Eukaryota > Metazoa > Arthropoda > Insecta > Blattodea > Blaberidae > Diploptera > Diploptera punctata. The sequence continues at coordinate 154,617 of JASPKZ010005315.1, forward strand.
CCATTCGTCGTACATGCCCATACCAATTTAATTGCCTGTATCTTATATAATCTACTACTGAATATCTAATATTCATTTTTTCTCGTATGTCAGTATTTTTCACTTTTTCTAATTTTGAACAACTTGCTGCTCTCCCCAAGAAATCCATTTCCATCGACATACGTTTTTGTTGAATTTCCAAAATTCAGCATCATATATTACCATACTTCTCACTATTGAATTATATATTTGTAACTTATTTTTGTGGTTATATGTCTGTTCCATGAGATAACATTGCTATTATTGTTGTGCCTTTATTTATTCTGTTCTTAATATCATATTCTTGTTTATCCTCTTTATCTACTTGTAATGATAATAATAATAATAATAATAATAATACTAATAATAATAATAATTTTACCGAATATAAGTATTATAAAATTTTATGTCACAGTGATTAATCTGTAAATTAATACAAGCACGTTCGGTTCGTTCTTTAATGCATGCGTGAAGTTACCTCCACATCTGGCATTATAATAAATATATTAACGAATGTTCGTTGTTATTTAAAATGAAGAGTGAAGTATTTAATTTTGTAATGAGTTGTTTAGGGAAAAATACTTCATCCCTTTAACCGTAGGATTTATTTATTTCATTCAGGAGCAACAAAAGCGTAGGCGGCCGTGGTTGTGTTAAAAGCAGTCCCCTGCCGAGGGTGCAACTCTTGCAAGGGTCAGACCGAATTTGCATACATAGCGTGGAGTGGAGGAATTAGAGAGTTTGCACTGCTCTCTAACCGTCACACGGACTCAATCTCAACTGAATCACGACAACATCCATAACAAATACAACCCGACTTATTTGTCAAATATTAAATCACAAATAAAAATTGAAACGGTGAATAAAAAAAACGTACAAAGTCCAGGAAGGGACAAAAAAGTAAATGTTTCTCAAAATACTTGTACGAGCCAAATTTTCTTAATTGTACGTAATAGACATTCATGTAGTCAGTATTCGTAACAATTATGAAATTCTTAAGTCTGTTCTCCGACAGTTAGTGCGTGTACAAAATGAGTGGACTTGGTACGTTTTTGAACTCACAGGACACCATTTGGAATAAATATAATATTTTCTCCGAATTAATAATTTTTAAACAAATATAACTACTTTATAACAATATGTTCATTCTCTACGTTCCTTCCTAAGTTATTTTTACTTATATTCGGTAACATTATCATAATCTTCATCTTCATTATTAGTGTCATCAGGTCCAATTAATGAAATAATGAAGTTGACGGCATATGATTGTAAGGAGGATTCACATACAAGTTTATTTCGTTGAATTTTCATTGATCCGTTGTAAGCTTTAAAATGGGGGGATTATAGGGTTCATATTTGGCATAAAGATGCGTATGTACTCTGATGCAAATTATTGTGTCAACAGAAACTTCATTCACATGGCTGCTAGAAAACCACTTCATAACAAAAAATCTCCGTTTTTCTTTTCATACAGTAGATGTCAATTACTCTTCAAATCCTATTCGGAGATCAATAACTTCCACGTTTTTTAATCAGTATACGGATTTTTTTCCTTAAAACTTCTACTCACCCTTTGTACTTCTGAATTGTCTCCAATGTTCTCTTATTTTTTTTTTTCAATCAATGCAAACTGCTGGTCGCAAGGTAGGAACGAGTGCCCTCTGATTGGGAACGTATGAATAACTTTCACAAATACAGTATATGCACGTGTACCTGGGTGAAAAATACTGCATAATGATCATATTATGATTCTGCCCAATGCATGCTTCTGGAAATAAAAATAACTCTTCGGAGCCTTCAGGAAGATAGTTCGTAATATAAATATTTAAACAAGATAGAACTTCATTCGCACCCTTTCCCTGTACTTTCTGTCCATGTAAACATTATGCTTTTACCATCTCTCTGATATTTAACTACCTGTAGTTATAGAATACTTCATCGACTGGAAGCTGTGGAGAAGTAATACTCTACTTGAAATCAAAATGTATTGTCTCTGCGTTTTCGTGAGTCGGAAGATTTGCCGTTGCCTCTTTTATTTTCTTTTCAGATTTGTCAGCCTAACCGCATATTTTCTTCAGGAAGTATTCTAACATGATAATCCACACAGAAACCGCATATATCACTTCTTGGTCTACCAAATGGGTAATTGGAACTCTCCTCATAATAGCACAGAAAATATTCATATTGATTACACACTTGAAGACGGTTGGTGAGATCAAAAACTTCCCATGACTAGGACTTGGGACACTCTTCAAATCACTGCAACATACATCTAACCATTATATAAGGGAGTGGACTGGAAATCAAGGTATTTATTTTCATTACTAGATGCGGCGCACTTCAAAATAGACGATGGTGAAAAAAAAAAACAAATTTTGAAAAAAAACAGTGACATGGGACTTTTTAAAATCAGTTTCAATATCCCTTTTAAAGAGATAACTCTTGTTCTAATCCAATCTTCATACTTCCTTCGCCATTGACTTTCACTTGATCCATTTGTCTCAAAGTAATGCAAGTGCCTTTGAGGAAAAAAATTTAATTCAACACAGCTTGCCGATGGATGGGGAAGTTTAGTAGTTGACCTACAGCAACATATGTCTGTCTTCTGACTTTGAAATCCTGACAGTTTTGTGCTAGAAATTTCACTGTTTGCCTCGAATTTTATATATTTACAAGAATTACAAAACTTTTACTTTCTAAATGCCAATATTATCAGTCTCGGTGATCAAGGGGTTAAATCTTTGCCACTGATTCCAACGGTTGTGAGTTCAAAACCGTTCGGAGTTGAAGGCGTTTTTACGATTACAAAATCCAAGGGGCAAAACCTCCGGGAGGAACTTTCATCCGTGGATCCAGTATCTGAAATTCTCGGGCACGTAAAACAATCGCAAGCCTAATTTAGATACATTGAGTAAAATTTAATCAGCCTTTCCGATTCACGTAATACCTTTCTTTCCTACTAGGCGTATTTGTAAGCAGAAACTCACCACTTATCACTCAAGGGAGCATTATTTTCCCATGTGGAGATATACGGGTATACAGCGAGGCAGATCGGCTCTATGTTAGGGATATAACTTGTTTACAATCACATATTCCTGTACTGTAATTCGCTGAACCTTTACCTTCACTTAAATAATATACAACTAATTACAGTTTGATTATTTATCTTATTGCAGGGGTATTTGACTAAATAAATTAGTCTCAGAATAACAAGCATAATTACAATGTAGGTGGTGTAATATAACACAAATTACAAATAAAGTACAAGGCAATTCAATATTTATTTACTTTCTTTATCATAGATTAACCTATAACCTTATAGCTAAATTTACTTGCATTACGCTACATTGACCTTACAATAGCACGACCTATTGAGAGACAGATTTTAAACTGTGGATCACACACGTACTTTTTGACCAAACAAGGACATGGAAGGCCTTCCAGAATGAGTGATCAGCTCAATGTCAGGGACAAAGTAATACAATAATTGAACACAATACATAATATACTGTAGAAGTTACAAGCTGACATATGGAGTAGTCTGTGATACCAGTACTGTTGCATTTCTTCCCTGACCTCTCAGTGTCTATCCTCGAAGCTAACAGATGACAATGCAGGACAGGTTGTAATGTGGGTTGAGTCCATGTTTTCTGAACATTCATAGGGCATGTCATGCCATTAGAATATACTTAAAAAATGCACCCCCATTTCTTATGTATTAGGCGTGTTTTTAAAGTAAGTTCCGAAAGGCTGTTTTTTTTTTTTTTTTTTTTGTATTTTGTATTTTTTTAAAAACGTGGTTGAGTGGCAGACAAGTTCTTAAGGAATTAATTCTGCCAGGTAAAATAAAGCTATTTATTTATTTATTTATATTTACAAACCATTTTTGATGCATTTTATTCCCATCACTCCAATTACATTTCAACATAATCTCCACCATTATTGAGGCATTTATAGAGTCGGGACACGAGTTTTTATATCCCTCCTTGTAAAATCCGCCCGCCTGCGATGTGAACCACTCCCGCACTACTGTTTTAACTTCATCGTCGCCAACAAAGTGTTGGCCACCGAGGAACGCCTTGAGGTGCAGGAAGAGATGAAAGTCACTTGGAGCCAAATCCTGGCTGTATGGTCAATTTATTACGAGCCAAATTTCGTGATGAGATTTTGGATGTCACGAGCTGTGTGTGGCCGAGCGTTGTCATGAAGCAACACAACTCCGTCGATCAGTATCCCAGGTCTCTTGTTCTGAATTGCGCAACGGAGCTTCTTCAAGGACTGACAATAGGTTTCTCTATTAATGGTTTCACTCCAAGGCAAGAATTCGATGAGTAGGATTCCTTTTCTGTCCCAAAAACTGTGAACATGATCTTGCGTGTTGACATGGATAGTTTGAATTTATTTCTCCTTGGCGTTGCAGTGTGCCTCCATTCCATGGACTGCTGCTTCGATTCAGGTGTCATGTGAGACTCCCACGTCTCGTCACCTGCTACGATATGGTAAAGAATCTCATCGCCGTGCTCACTGTAACGTGTAAGAAAGCTCAATGCACTGGAAACTCGTTTGGTTTTGTGTTCCTCGGTGAGCATCTTGGGTAGGCCTACCCATCGTGAGCACTATTTTCTATATCGTAATCAATCTGTCACAATTTTGTAGAGAACATTCCGTGACAATTGTGGGAAATTCTAGGAAAGTGAAGAAATTGTGAACCTCCTATCTTCACGAATGTTTTCATCGACAGCACGCACCAAATCGTCATTGATTAAAGATCGCCGACTGGTACACTGTTCGTCGTGCGCAGAGACGCGGCCCTCGCTGAACTTCATAACACATCTCTTGACAATTTCATCACTAATGACATCTTCATTATACACCTCACAAGTTGACAATGGATGTTAGCTGGTTTGAAGTTTCTCGCATTCAAGAATCGAATAACAGACCGTATCTCACAATCGTTGGGGTGCTCGATCACTTAAAACATTTCAACTGATCACAACTAACCGCACACACGGACCGAAGCTCTGAAACTGCAAGCCCAGATTCCCTGATGACTGAAGAAGAAAACATGCATGCACAAAATTACGATTGCAGCGATGCAATGACAATAATTGAAAACGAAACTTACTTAAAAACACGCCTCGTAGAAGAGGGATTAACCAGCTAATTATCTAACTTACACTATCGATCCCGGAGGTTCAAGTCCGTACGGAATTAAGCTCTCCATATATTCATATCCTGAGCTAAAAATTTTCAATCATCCCCTGTATAATTTGCCTTCCTCAAATAATGTTTGATGCTATTCTCCTCCTCACTCTTGGCCTACCTACTGGACGCTTTCTCTCTGGTTTTTTAAATCCTTCTTTCATTCCCTTATTCATGCCACATATCCTGCCTATCGCAATCTACTACTTAATTGTTACTAAATCTGGTTTCCCATATAGACCATGTAGCTCATTGTAATGAAGTCTTCCTCATCCACCTAATTCGTCTCTTAATGGCACAAATATTTTTCTAAATATCTTGATTCTCAAATATTAATCATCTTCCTTTCTCCCTTAAAATTAATATCCATGTTTCTCATCCATATAATAAAAGTAAAAAAAATGACAGTTTTATATATTAATAGCTGAACTTTTATGAGAGAATTTGGGATGACAAGAGTTCGTTCATTGCGAATTGGCATTCGTTTCTACAGTTAAGCTTATGTTTAATTCCTTTTGCACCTCATTACTGTTTGTAATTAATATTCCTAGGAATTTGAATTCAGCCACCTCTTCACAATTTCCCTCATGTTTCATGAAGTGTTCATTTCCATTGTACAATTTATAATATCCGAGAGTTCTTGCATTACTTACTAATTCAAATTCAGTGCACAGATTACTTCATGCCATATTTAAGCAGAAATGTCTTGCTTCCAGTGATTTTACAGTGTCTGTCATACTATGTCTAACGAGCTTCAGAAGTCATTAGCATTGTACATCTGATTACTCAACCAGTGGTCTTCTCAGTCTTATAAAATTAATCTGCAAACATCGTACAAGTTGTTTCTTGCTGTTGTTTCCACCACTCGGTAGGGTGTGGGAGTTTTAAGGGGTATATTTTGATTCGGATTTTATATGAATGAAGAAAATTGCTTAATTAATGGAAGATTAAGTAAATGATAGCAGTTTAAGATTTGATGGATTAATTTATTGAAAGTTTGAAACGGATAAGTTTACAAAATACTGAATGTCCACAGAAATTTCCTCTTTTGTTCCTTGACTTTCCCTGATTTTCCATAACCTGATTAAAGAAAATTCCTTGACTAACAAACTATGTGTTAGCCTATGTTAATTAATTCAACATGTTTCACTATAAAAAGTAAAGAATAACCCAGCTTCTTTGTTTACAGTAGCTGGCCTATAATTCCTTCCATTTGCTTTTATCTTCTTCTTTTTTTATTTATTTATTTATTTATTGAAAAACACAATTACATTAATTGATTCTAATTATAACTCTAAGAGCTGTTTCTATAGTAATACGCCAATGAATGTATTTTCAGAAAGTAAGACTTTATGAAAACAGGCAATACACAATGTCATTTGAATTGTAACAATGGCATTTCATTTAAGTTTTCATTGAGGAAAAAGTGCTAGAACCAATGTTGCGGTTGAAGGTACAGAAAAAAAAATTAAGATACGTCATTTTTTGTCGAAATGGAGTTTTAGGTGTCGTTAGATTCTCTATGGAAGTATATTCATTTAGAAGTGTGAAACAGTAAAATATACAGTTTATTCTTTGTTATATTTACGTCGAAAGTTTAGCACACATTTAAGGAAGTATGGATGTTCTAGAACTAAAATTACGTTTTCTACAATTCACGGAAAAATGACTAACTTGTTCTTTTTCTGTATCCTTGAATTGACTTATTAAAGAGTTCATAATCATGAAATATTATTAGATTTATTGTTTTATTTTTCCTCCAACTGTTTATATTACAATTCAACTTTTATTTTCTCCATTCTCATTTATTTTCATACTTTGATTACAAGTATTTTTGAAGAGAAAAATTATACGCTCAGACCGGGACTTGAACCCGGGACCCTTGGTTCTCTAGACCAAGTGCTCTACCAACTGAGCTACCTGAGCAAGTACCGATCTAAACGCAAATCTTTCTCTATATACATTGTAATTCTCATCCACCAAATGCTGTGAAGCCATGCTTCTATCTTGCAAATGGCGGCTCCTTTATTAAGAAGACATATTTGGGAATTATACATTACAGCCAGTACGGCTTTTTCCAAGTTTTTATTATTGATTTCGTACATCTCAATGATGGATAAATCATATTTGAAGAGAAAAATTATACGCTCAGACCGCGACTTGAACCTGGGAAAAAGCCGTACTGGCTGTAATGTATAATTCCCAAATATGTCTTCATAATAAAGGAGCCGCCAATTGCAAGATAGAAGCATGGCTTCACAGCATTTGGTGGATGGGAATTACAATGTATATAGAAAAAGATTTGCGTTTAGATCGGTACTTGCTCAGGTAGTTCAGTTGGTAGAGCACTTGGTCTAAAGAACCAAGGGTCCCGGGTTCAAGTCCCGGTCTGAGCGTATAATTTTTCTCTTCAAATATGATTTATCCATCATTGAGATGTACGAAATCAATAATAAAAACTTGGAAAAAGCCGTACTGGCTGTAATGTATAATTCCCAAATATGTCTTTTAATAAAGGAGCCGCCATTTGCAAGATAGAAGCATGGCTTCACAGCATTTGGTGGATGGGAATTACAATGTATATAGAGAAAGATTTGCGTATAGATCGGTACTTGCTCAGGTAGCTCAGTTGGTAGAGCACTTGGTCTAGAGAACCAAGGGTCCCGGGTTCAAGTCCCGGTCTGAGCGTATAATTTTTCTCTTCAAATATGATTTATCCATCATTGAGATGTACGATATCAATAATAAAAACGTGGAAAAAGCCGTACTGGCTGTAATGTATAATTCCCAAATTTGTCTTCATAATAAAGGAGCCGCCATTTGCAAGATAGAAGCATGGCTTCACAGCATTTGGTGGATGGGAATTACAATGTATATAGAGAAAGATTTGCGTTTGGATCGGTACTTGCTCAGGTAGCTCAGTTGGTAGAGCACTTGGTCTAGAGAACCAAGGGTCCCGGGTTCAAGTCCCGGTCTGAGCGTATAATTTTTCTCTTCAAATATGATTTATCCATCATTGAGATGTACGAAATCAATAACAAATACTTGGAAAAAGCCGTACTGGCTGTAATGTATAATTCCCAAATATGTCTTCTTAATAAAGGAGCCGCCATTTGCAAGACAGAAGCATGGCTTCACAGCATTTGGTGGATGGGAATTACAATGTATGTAGAGAAAGATTTGCATTTAGATCGGTACTTGTTCAGGTAGCTCAGTTGGTAGAGCACTTGGTCTAGAGAACCAAGGGTCCCGGGTTCAAGTCCCGGTCTGAGCGTATAATTTTTCTCTTCAAATATGATTTATCCATCATTGAGATGTACGAAATCAATAACAAATACTTGGAAAAAGCCGTAATGTATAATTCCCAAATATGTCTTCTTAATAAAGGAGCCGCCATTTGCAAGATAGAAGCATGGCTTCACAGCATTTGGTGGATGGGAATTACAATGTATATAGAGAAAGATTTGCGTTTAGATCGGTACTTGCTCAGGTAGCTCAGTTGGTAGAGCACTTGGTTTAGAGAACCAAGGGCCCCGGGTTCAAGTCCCGGTCTGAGCGTATAATTTTTCTCTTCAAATATGATTTATCCATCATTGAGATGTACGAAATCAATAATAAAAACTTGGAAAAAGCCGTACTGGCTCTAATGTATAATTCCCAAATATGTCTTCTTAATAAAGGAGCCGCCATTTGCAAGATAGAAGCATGGCTTCACAGCATTTGGTGGATGGGAATTACAATGTATATAGAGAAAGATTTGCGTTTAGATCGGTACTTGCTCAGGTAGCTCAGTTGGTAGAGCACTTGGTCTAGAGAACCAAGGGCCCCGGGTTCAAGTCCCGGTCTGAGCGTATAATTTTTCTCTTCAAATATGATTTATCCATCATTGAGATGTACGAAATCAATAATAAAAACAAGTATTTTTGTTTCTCTTCCAAATGCAATTGTTATCGTCTCTTTGAAACTCTGACTGACGTTAGTATACTTCTATTTTAAAGTCACATTCTTCAAATCACCAAGGTGTTTTATACTATAAATTCGTTGGGACATAATGATTTCTTCTAGGAGATGTACTAGTAAATAATTATTTACAGAAATTATAGTTTCACAGATTCATTATAATGGGAAAAAATGGAACAGAGCTTCATTGCAGACTAGAGATCTTCATGTTTATCTTATCCTAAAAGGCTGAAGTAAAATCCATCTAAACCTGTGAAAACCGTTCTCTTTTAAATTAAATAATTAATTTCTTTTTGATTGTTGCTGCAATCTGACTTTTTCAGTTAATATAGAAAATCGTTGTCTTACCTTTCAATCATATTTGTCAGATGCTCTCCATATGGCTGTGTAGGTTTTCATGAGCCGTATCAATCCCTTTTATTTACAAAGTGGGTTTGAGTATCATTAGTATAGGGTCTAAGGCAGTTTGGCCTCTATTAATATGATTTTAAAGGCCTTTTATCTATGAGTTTCCTTACATGGTGATAAGAATATTTTTGAACTCGTTGTTAAAAATAAATTTTCATTTTCTGAGAATTGAACGTGTTTCAGTAAGCTTCTGGCAGCGTAACCAATATTCAGTTTTTCTACAAAACCTAGATTGTCACTCTTGCTAATCTAAATTTATTAATTTTTTAGAAGTAAATTTTCAGTTATCTTTTCAGAATTTATAAATCCCGTCATTAAATTTTTCATAAGTTCTTCGGGCGATGTAAAAATTAAAGGGGAACATAGGATACTCACTTTGAAATCTTCAGAAAAAGGTTCAATATTTGACAAAATACTTCTTTGAAAATACTTATTTTTGCGTTAAGTAGCGGATTCTTTACAATTTCTCCAGGGTACTGAAGGTTTTTGTTATATTTTTCACACTATTGTATTACAATTTTTTCAATGTGGTCTTATATTTCATTAGGTTGATCAACATAAGCGTCCATTTTCCAATCTAATTTTTGAAGTGAACTTGCAAGTAACAGCTTTGCTAGTTGTTATTTTTGTGTGTTTAGTACGTAGATCTGGGCTACGTTTAAAAATATTGCAGAGATATCTAAAAAAGACAAATACGTCCCAATCACTTCTGGAGATCCCAGTTTTCAGGGCTTCGTTTACTGTATGCAAACTGCATAAGCGGATATCAAGAAGATATTTCCCATCTGGGGTAAGATTAGTCATCTTTCCACATCAAACAATCTTATTGTTAAGAGCACAACATTCCAGCATAATGGTATTCACACCTGGACATCTCCAGTCAGTGAAACGTGAAACCAGATAGTTGGGCCTATTGAATTTTTGCATTAACACTGGCAGAGTAGCATCATCGCAGTTAGATGAGTTTAAGGGACAGACTAAAATTCGGATCATCTGGTGAAGATGAAAATCAGAAAACGGTTATCTCTTATGAGAGGAAGAAAGCTAAAGATAAGTCTGAACAATTTTAAACGAAAAACTTGAAAAAACAATGAACAGCGGGAAGAATATCAGGGCAAAACTTCTAATAGAATTGAAATGCTGGAATCTTTACACAAGTCTGGCAACCGAAGAAAAACTGATAAGAATAAAATATGAAAATAGACTTATTAAAGGGTAATAAATTTTACTCTTAGGTTATGTATCAGAAAAAGAGCCAACTCCCGTATATATTAAACACTTGATGCTTTAGTACTGTACGTTCTTCATTGCATTCATTAAAATAAATAATAGTTTTAAAAAACTAAAAGAACACGCTTTGTTAGAAAACTAAAAATGAAAAAAGTAATTTTAATTTCCAATACGCTTGGGATAAAATTAAATTGGTCAACAAAAAAATCATCTCCAACACATATAGAATAAAACTAGAGTTATCAACAAAAATAAAATAATTTTACCATCAAAAGCGTGGGGTGCTCTATATCAAATAATATATTTGATAATATACATATATTGGTAAAAGTAAGCTCTCTAAGAAGAAAATGTAAAAATCATAAAAAGCATCCCACGCTTTTGATGGTAAAATTATTTTCTTTTTGTTGATAACTCTAGTTTAATTCTATATGTGTTGGAGATGATTTTTTTTTGTTGACCACTTTAATTTTATCCCAAGCGTATTGGAAATTAAAATTATTTTTTAATTTTTTAATTTTCTAATAAAGCGTGTTCTTTTAGTTTTTTAAAACTATTATTTATTTTTTATTTTTTAGTTTTAATATTTTACAGAATAAGATAAAAATGTAAATATCTTTAAATTCGATAGTTTGAGCTAAAAGTAATACTCTTCTATAAAAAAACCCCTTCCTGCCGGATTTGAACCAGCGACGTATGGATTACAGAAATTATATCCCACTAAGAGTTCACTGCTCTACCAACTGAGCTCTTACAACGATTGACTAAAAAGTCGACAAGTCCGCAACCTATTATTCCAGTTTTCATTTTTTTGATTTTCGGATGTTTCTGGCCAGGATTTTAGAAACAAAATACGAAATTATTGTATCGTCACGGATCCTCTACACGTATACAAAGTTTCAAGTCGATCCAATGTTTCTAAGTGGGTGAAAATCGCGTTGTAAGATTCCGTTACATTGATACAAAAAACTTTTTTTTTATTTTCTGATGATTATGGCCAGGATTTTAGAAAATAAATATGAAATTATTGTATTGTCACGGGTCCTCTACAAGTATACAAAGTTTCAAGTCGATCCAATGTTTATGAGTGGGTGAAAATCGCGTTGAAAGATTCCGTTACATTGATACAAAAACCCTTTTTTACACGCTTTATATTAGCTTGACCTGTATCTATCTATCTATCTCTCTATCTATGTAACGGAATTTTTCAACGCGATTTTCACCCACTTAAAATCATCGGATCGACTTGAGACTTTGTATACTTGTAGAGGACCCGTGACAATACAATAATGTCATTTTTATTTTCTAAAATCCTGGCCATAATCATCAGAAAATAAAAAAAAAGTGTTTTATATCAATGTAACGGAATATTTCAACGCGATTTTCACCCACTTAGAAACATTGTATTGACTTGAAGCTTTGTATACTTGTAGAGGATCCGTGACAATACAATAATTTCATATTTATTTTCTAAAATCCTGGCCATAATCATCAGAAAATCAAAAAACGTGTTTTTGTATCAATGTAACGGAATCTTTCAACGAGATTTTCACCCATTTAGAAACATTGGATCGACTTGAAAATTTGTATACGTGTAGAAGACCCGTGACAATACAATAATTTCATATTTTGTTTCTAAAATCCTGGCCAGAATCATTCGAAGATCAAAAAAATGAAAATTGGTATAATAGGTTGCGGACTTGTCGAGTTTTTAGTCAATCGTTGTAAGAGCTCAGTTGGTAGAGCAGTGATCTCTTAGTGGTATTTCAGTAATCCATACGTCGCTGGTTCAAATCTGGCAGGGAGGGTTTTTTATAGAAGAGTATTACTTTTAACTCATACTACAATAGTATCGAATTTAAAGATATTTACATTTTTATCTTATTCTGTAAAATATTAAAACTAAAAAATAAAAAATAAATAATAGTTTTAAAAAACTTAAAGAACACGCTTTATTAGAAAACTAAAAAATGAAAAATAATTTTAATTTCCAGTACGCTTGGCATAAAATAAAGTGGTCAACAAAAAAATCATCTCCAACACATATAGAATAAAATTAGAGTTATCAACAAAAAGAAAATAATTCTACCATCAAAAGCGTGGGGTGCTCTATATCAATTAATATATTTGATAATAAACAGATATTGGTAAAAGTAAGCTCTCTACGAAGAAAATGTAACAAATATGAAATTATTGTATTGTCACGGGTCCTCTACAAGTATACAAAGTTCCAAGTCGATCCAATGATTTTAAGTGGGTGAAAATCGCTTTGAAAGATTCCGTCACATAGATAGATAGATAGATAGATAGATAGATAGATAGATAGATAGATACAGGTCAAGCTAATATAAAGCGTGTAAAAATTATAAAAATCACCCCACGCTTTTGATGGTAAAATTATTTTCTTTTTGTTGATAACTCTAATTTTATTCTATATGTGTTGGAGATGCATTTTTTGTTGACCACTTTATTTTATTCCAAGCGTACTGGAAATTAAAATTATTTGATTTTCTGATGATTATGGCCAAGATTTTAGAAAATAAATATGGAATTGTTGTATTGCCACGGGTCCTCTACAAGTATACAAAGTTTCAAGTCGATCCAATGATTTTATGTGGGTGAAAATCGCGTTGAAAAATTCCGTTACGTAGATAGATATATATACAGGTCTAGCTAATATAAAGCGTGTAAAAACGAACAATTTCTGAAGACTTCGTCACTTGAATTATGTCATTAAAACTATATATATATATCTGTGTGTGTGTGTGTGTGTGCGTGTGTAAACATGAATCTTAATATATATATATATATATATATATATATATATATATATATACAGGTTGTATCAAAAAGGATGGCGCAAACTTACATGGTTGAAAGTACACGATAATAGAAGCAACAATGTCCCAGTAAACATGGGTCCGCAAACGAGCCGTTTGCGAGATAATTACGAATGTATGGTTCTAAGCCGCCACTGACGTCATTGTTTGTAACATCGTACGGTTTACTCCTTGCGCACTTGAAGCCGTCATATGTTCTTTGTTTACAAAACCGAACATTGCCGAGAGGTGGAGATGTAATCAAACCATACACGCAAAACGTACAGGGCAGATACAGTACACAGTCTCAAAAGGTATCAGTCTCGTCTGAGGTATGCCACTTGTGCTGTGTTGCAGTTACAATGGAACCTTACAGTAACGAAGAGTATGCGAATATGCATTCATGTACGGTAGGGCTAATGGCAATGCACGGGAGGCTGCACGCTTTTACCAAGAAACATATCCTGATCGAAGACACCCCGAAAGTCGTACATTTACAAGGGTCCATCATCGCCTGAGAGAAAATAGGGGTTTTGCACATGACAGAGCAGTAGGTAGGCCTGCTCGCATTACGCCTGAGGTTGATGATATGGTGATGGAAGCAGTATAGCTCTCTCCAGGAACCTCGACGAGAAGAATTGCCACACAAGTGCCTGTACTAAGCCACAGTAGTGTATGGAGAATTTTACAGCACTATTTACTGTACCCTTACCACCTCCAACGCGTTCAATGTCTCAATGATGCGGACTTTGTTCCTAGAGTGATCTTTTGTCAGTGGATGCAACAACAGTCTGTAGTCAACCCTCGTTTCACATGTTACAGTTTATTTACAGATGAAGCAGGATTCACACGCGATGGTGTTTTTAATTATCACAATATGCATTTTTGGTGTAAAATAAACCCACATGCTGTTCATGAGTCACCACATCAGTACCGTTTCTCACTGAATGTGTGGTTAGGGGTACTAGGTGATCATCTCACTGGGCCACACATTCTTCCACGAAAACTTAGTGGACGGAGGGACCTTAGGTTTCTGCGGCGTCATCTTCCAGGATAGTTTGAGGATGTTTCCCTTCAGCAATGTCGGAGTTTGTGGTACAAATTTTGCTGCTGCTGTGAGACGGCATCTAACGCGCAGATACGGCCAAAGATTGAGAGGTCGATGCGGATCTGTACCTTGGCCTCCAAGATCACCTGATCTAAATCCTTTGGATTTCTGTGTTTGGGGTCACCTCAAAAGCGAAGTGTACAGCACTCCCGTTAACACGGTTGAAGAACTGGAGCAGAGAGTTGTACATGCTTGTCAAGAATTCAGAAATGATCCTGGGGTTTTCGAAAGAATTCGACATTCATTGCAGAGACGAACACAGTATTGCATCCAGATGCAAAGAAGACACTTCGGACACCTCCATTAACGGGTAATCCATAAGTGAAGTGAACTGTGAAATGTGAACTAAATGAGACTACAGGGGCATCTCATTACTCTCAACTTCGTACAAAATCCTAACAAATGTATAAGAGAGCAGACTTACTCCCGATATAGATGATATTCTAGGAGATCAATGTGGATTTTGAAGAAACAGGTATACAACAGATCAGATTTTTAGTATAAGACAGATTTTAGAAAAGAAATAGAAAACTAATGGCACTGTACATCAACTATATGTAGACTGTAAATGCCAAACACTTACTCCATTCGTGGAAAGTGATATCTGTAATTTGTAAGATCTTGAATATAAATCTGCTATAATTTATTATCTCTATGTGAATTGACTTTCATTTGTTTGTGTCTTGCAAATTACAATCTCCCTGTCAAGGCCTGTCCACATTGCAATTTGTGATTGGCTGCCAGTTATTGTTATAATTTCTAAATTTTATATTGTTATAAAAAATTCTAGAAGACAGCTTGATTGTGAAAAAGATGTGAAGACATCTTATGTATGATAAGATGTGAAGACACATGAATTGCCTTAGATGTATTCAATGATGTGATTGTCAAATTAAATGTATTTGGTCAGCATACTATAGTGAGATAGTATGACAGAAAGTTTATTTTTTGAATTTGATCATGGTAGGATTGGATATTGATGTGAAGAATATGGTGATATATTGTTTGATTCCAATTCTGCAATTTGATTTAATATTGTAAAGGCATGGAAGCTTAATTAAAGCAAGTTAAGATAATATGTGTACTTTATAAAAATATATATAAAATAGAAGATTAAACAAAATGAACCTCCGATTTTTTAAAGTTTGGATACGAAGTACTCGTCCATATTGGTCCGTACCGGCCAGGATTTAAACCAGCGACCCATTAGATTACTTTGAAATCAAGCTATTAGTGATCTGCACAATATATCACAGTGAATATAGTGCAAGGTAGTGTGAATTTCAAGAAAAAGTCAAGAACTTTTTGTTGTGTAATTAATTATATTTTTAATTGGTAACTTCATTTAATGATAAATAGACAAACTGGAAGAATTAAATGAAGCCCATTTTGTCAGATTAAGGACAGTTCAATAAAAGGAATTTGACCTATGTTAAGCATTTCTTAGAATCTTATGATTTAGATTGAAATTATGTTAATTTAGTAAAAATTCACCTCAAATCATTACAGAAGGATCAAGGTGAATATAACAAGATTCAGACTTCACTTGAGGTGAATTCTGAAAATCCAAAAAAAAAACATTATGAAGATAGAAAATCTTTTATTGCCTCACTTCTTGAAATTAAATCAAAATTAATGAAAATTGTTCAAATAAGTGAGCCAAATGTAATGGAGGAGGTTAAGTTAGTCACAGTGGACAGACCCCTCCCTAGGATTGAGTTGTTTGCTATTTCTCTGCCTACGTTTACACGGAAGTTGGAAGAATGGATCTATTTCAGGGATTCATTTCAAAATCTTATTATTTCAAATAATTCATTAAGTGGTACACATAAGTGATACCTTAAGGACTGTGTAAAGGGAGATGCCCAAGATTTATTGTCTTCATTAGTAGTGTCAGAAGACACTCTTGACATTACATGGAAACTTATGATGGATATATATAATCATCTTAGGGTAGTAATATCTCATCACATAAAAGGCATTTCAAACTTGGCTCAAATTAAGAATAGTTCGTCTGTAGAATATAGAAACTTAATAAATGATTTGAAGGCTAAACGCAGGGCTGTGGAAAGTTTTCAAGAAGGAGAAAATCCTTTTGATTTTCTGATATTGGGGAATATGTTGTCAAAATTTGAGGTTGAAGATCGTACAGAATGGGACATTAAAGTTGCTAAGTATGATTGTAGTCTTGATGGCCTTCTTAATTTCATTGAGTCTATAGCTCAATCACTAGAAATACATGATTTTAAAGAGAATTATATTTCAACAAAGTCAAAGTTTGCTGTCCTAAGGGGAAGCAAGTCATTTTCAGTTACTGTGGAGAATGGATGCCTGTTTTGCAGTAAGGCAGGGCATAATTTCCAACAGTGTGCTAAATTGAAATAATTATCTTTAGAAGAAAGGAAGAAATTCTTTAGAAAGAATTCCTTATGTTTTCCATGTGGAAAAAAGGGTCACAACTTTTAGAATTGTAATTCTATATGTAAAATTTGCTCAAAGTCACATCATGTTTTACTACATATTAACAGTCATTCTAATGATACTGTAAATGGCAGCGGCACTAATAATTTTATTTCTTTGAAAACTAGGAGTGTGTGCAAGGATCAATCGATATTGCTCACAGCTCTTATAAAGGTTAGAACTTCTTCTGGTAATTGGTTCACAGCTAGAGCTATTTTAGATACAGGCTGTCATGAATCATTTGTTACTAACAACTTAGTGTAAAAAATTGATATTCCTGTCAGTAAAACTGAATTTTAGGTTTCAGGCCTTAACACCAGTGCTGCAAATGTTAATCATTCTTGTAGACTTCAATTAAGGTGCTTGGATAATTCAACTATTAATGTGAACTGTGCTGTCTTCAGAAATATCACAGGCTTGATTCCTCAATTGAGAGTCAAGATAGATTCTTGGAACATACCTAAGGTTATCCTCGTTGCTGACCCCAATTTCTTCAAACTAGGTAAGGTTGTTTTATTGTTACCATCTTACGTTGTTTTTGGTTCACTTGCAGGTAGTCCTATTAAAAGGATAGGCTACCCAACTATTATGCAAACTAAATTTGGTGCTATTGTGGGAGGAAGTTTGCCTACCCACTGTGTTAATTGGTCACAAAAATAATTTTGCTATTTTACTAAAACTGACATAATACATAAAGATCTGCGGAATCTATGGGAACTTGATGATATGAGAGAAATTCCTCATACACCTGAAGATACATTTTGTGAAAAACATTTAATTGAAAATATTATTAGAACCAGTGAAGGCAGATTCATGGTTCGATTGCCGGTCAGATTTCAAGTAAACATAGGAAATACATTTGATCATGCTGCAAAACGTTTCAGATTACTTGAAAGGAGATTTGCTGGTAATCCTAATGTTCAAAAGGATTACGCTGAATTTATGAATGAATATCTTGCTCTTGGTCATATGAAGCCAATTTCTAATGAACATAAGGAGGGTGAGTTCTATATCCCTCGTCATGCTGTATTCAAACTTTCTTCGACTGCTACAAAAACTAGAGTTGCCTTTGATGTTAGAACTAAATCATCAACTAACTTTTCATTAAATTACATCCTCTGTGTTGGACCTACCATACAGGATGATTTTTTTTTCCATTATCCTTCGTTTTAGAAAGTATAATTATGGTTGTATTAACAGCTGATATTGCCAAAATGTATCATTAGGTGATGATACATCCTGAAGAAAGGAAACTTCATAAAATCCTATGGCAAAATTAATCTAATGACTGTATTCAAACATATCAGTTAACTACTGTAACATGTGGAACTCAATGTGCTAGTTTTTTGTCTACCCAATGTCTTGTTCAATTAGCACAAGAGAATTTTAATGATTTTCCTGTTGCTTCTCAAGCGGTGCTTGATTCATTTTATGTGGATGATTTTATTGGAGGCTGTGATTCAGTGCAAGAAGCTATGAAATTATATTCTGAATTAGTTGAGTTGCTTTATCTTGGTTGTTTTCCCATACGTAAATGGTCTTCCAATTGTATGAAGTTATTGAGTACATTAATCCTGCCTTACATAGAAATTCAGTATATAATGGAAATGGACAGCTAATGACAAATGAGGGAAATTTTGAGGAAGTGGCTGAATTTAAATATCTAGGAACAATAATCACAAATAGGAATGAGATGCACAAAGAAATTAAACATAGGCTCAATTGTGGAAATGCATGCTATTATGCATTGCAGAGACTTTTGATGTCCCAACTCCTTTCAAGAAACGTTAAGCTGAAAATATATAAAACTATTATTCTACCAGTTATATTATACGGGTGCGAAACATGGACTCTTACTTTAAGGGAGGAAAGGAGATTACGAGTATTTGAGAATAAAGTTCTTAGGAAAATTTTTGTACCAAAGAGAGATGAACAGACAGGTGAATGGAGAAGACTGCATAACAGTGAACTATATGGTCTTTATAGGAAGCCAGATATAATAAGAACAGTCAAGTCTCGTAGACTGCGATGGGCAGGACATGTTGGACGTATGGGGTATGAAAGACGTGCATGGCAGCTTCTTGTAGCAAAGCCAGAGGGAAAACGCCCAGTAGGTAGACCAAGAATGAGTTGGGTGAACAACATTAACTATGATTTGAGGGAAGTACATTATACAGGGAATGATTGGAAAGCATTAGCTCAGGATAGGGATGTATGGAGAGCTTATGTCCGCGCGGCCATGATCCTACGGGTTCGATAGTGCCAGTGGGTAAGTAGGTAATCCTGCCTTGCATGCTGATTATCTAAATAAGAACTCTCTGAAAGATAATGTAATTCAAGCTTTGGGCATATCTTGGAACTCAGTTCAAGACACTTTTCATTTTCCTCATCATATTAAAGGAATTAACAAATTTAACCAAGGGAAATCTACTGTCTATCATTTCTAGTATTTTCGATCCACTAGGTTTATTAGCTCCTGTAATCATCAAATGCAAAATTCTTATACAGAAACTTTGGTTAATTAAGTCACAATGGGATGACATTTTACCTTCATCCATTCAGGAGGAATGGAATGAAATTTCTCAGGACCTTGATGCTCTTATGGATCTTACTATTGATTGGAAGTTATTTTTGTGTAATAAGTTAAATAGAATTGAAATACATGGCTTTTGTGATGCAAGTATGGTTGCTTATGGTGCCTGTATTTATATTAAGTCAATCTTTGATAATGATAAGGTTCATGTATCATTGATTTCTTCTAAGTCCCGTGTTGCGCCTATTAAAAGGCAAATTCTTCCTAGTCTAGAGCACTATGGAACTGTCTTGTTTTCACGTCTCTTGAATAAGGTAATGAAGGCTCTTAAGATTGAAGTGATCAAATCTTTTCATGGAATGGTTTTACCATTGTACTCCATTGGTAAAACACTTCAGTTCTAAAACGTCATACTTTTGTTGCTAATAGGGTTTCTGAGATTTAGGAAACCACTGATATTAGGTGTTGGCGTCATGTGTCTACAGATTGCAACCCAAGCAGATCTTCTTACATGTGGTATTTTGCCTTGTGAGATCAGGTCATTGTCCTTGTGGTGGAATGGTCCACTCTTCATATAAGAATACATATCTGATCTTCCTTTATTTTCTTGTCAAGATATGGAATTACCTGAGGTGAACAACACTAAATGTACCTTATTTTGCAATGAATCATCTTTGTCTTATAGTTTGATTGATGATATTGTGAATAGATATTCAAAACCTGATAATCCATCCATAGTAATTCTGCCCGAAGGCAAGTCCTTCACTGCAATCATAGCATTTTCATGCTATGATTGCAGTTTTACTAGGGAATTGTCTAGGTGTTGTAGCTTTCCGTTGCTTTCCACACCGGTGAAGGATGATGGTGATGATGATAATGATAAGGATGATGATGATGAAGATGATGGCCATATGATTTCGGGGATCGTTTGGGTCTTAAAGTTTTCCTGACATTTGTCTTACAGGTGAGGAAAAACCCCGATAAAAACCTCACCCAGAAAAACTGCCCCGACCGGGGATCGAACCCGGGCCCGCTGCGTGACAAGGCAGCACGCTACCTCGAGACCACAGAGGTGGACAACCTGATAATTTGAAAAGAATTTTCACTTACATAAATAGGTTTTGTATGAATGTAAAGTGTCCTGATAAAAGTAATCTTTCAAGTTTATCAGTGTCTGAGATTGAAGGAGCCTTTCTCAAATTAATTTGCATAGTGCAACGTATGGAATTTTCTAATAAATTTGATTGTCTTCAGAAAAATATAAATCTTTCTACTTCGAGTAGACTTAAAAGTCTTACTCCATTTATTTATGGTTTTGTCACAGTGACAGATGTTCAAATCACCTCTAATCATATTTTGAGGCGATCAATTGTTAAGCTTGTGCCATTGCCAATATTTTTTCTGCTGTATTGCTTTTATTATTGTTGTCATTTGGTTCTGCTTAGAGTGTATTTATTATATCTATATTTTTTGTGAATTCTGGATTTAGATACTAAATTCAAGATTGTAAACTTAATATTTATGATATGAAATTATATCTTTAATGAACAAGTTAAATTGTTACCATTAGCTCATCAAGAGAGCACTAAATGAACTTTTATTAATATTGTATAGAGTCACATCAAGAAATTCTTAGAATTCTATGTAACTAGATTTAAGCAAGCTGCTTAGAATTTACTTATGAATATGTTAGTTTGATATATGGAATATATCACAGCTGGGCGGTATGTAAGTGCCAAACACATACCCCATTCGTGGAAAGTGATGTTTGTAATTTTTAAGACCTTACATATAATTCTGTTATCATTTATTATCTCTGTGTGAATTGATTTTCATTTGTTTGAGTCTTGCAAATTACAAACTCCCTGTCGAGGGCTGTCCACATTGCAATTTGTGATTGGCTGGCCAGGTATTGTTATAATTTCTAAATTTTATATTGTTATAAAAAAAATTCTAGAAGACATCTTGTATGTGAAAAGATGTGAAGACATCTTGTATGTGAAAAGATGTGAAGATATCTTGTATGTGAAAAGATGTGAAGACATCTTGTATGTGAAAAGATGTGAAGACATCTTGTATGTGAAAAGATGTGAAGACATCTTGTATGTGAAAAGATGTGAAGACATCTTGTATGTGAAAAATGTGAAGACATCCTGTATGTGAAAAGTTGTGAAGACATCATGTATGTGATAAGATGTGAAGACACATGAATTGCCTTAGATTTATTCAATGATGTGAATGTCAAATGAAATGTATTTGGTCAGCATACTATAGTAAGATAGTATGACTGAAAGTTTATTTTTTGAATTTGAACGTGGTAGGATTGGATCTTGATGTGAAGCATATGGTGATGTATTGTTTGATTCCTATTCTGCAATTTGATTTAATATTGTAAAGGCATGGAAGCTTAATTAAAGCAAGTTAAGAGATAAGTGTATTTTATTAATATATACATATATATATATATATATATTTATTTATATATACATATATATATAAAGAAGATTAAACAAAATGATCCTTCGATTTTATAAAATTTGGATACGAAGTACACGTCCATAGACTTTACAATGGTATATGGTATAGTTAAGAGGGAGAAGTTATACAGTATCCTTCTGGAGTTCGGAATTCCAAAAATGTTAGTAATAATTATACGAATGTGTATAAATGGCACAAAGAGTAAGTTGCGTGTGGGCAAAGGGTTTTCGGATACTTTAGAAATTGACAGTGGGTTAAAGCAAGGAGATACACTACCTCCCCTATTATACAATTTAGTGTTAGAGAATGCCATCAAATCTTCGGAGAATGAAGAAGGCTTACAAATCAATGGAATTAATAGGCTGTTAGTTTATGCTGATGATGTAGTATTATTGAGTGGTAAAGAGGAGATACTAAGGGACAACACGCACACTCTATTGAATAACACTAAGTAATTGGGACTGGAAGTAAACATAAATAAAACTAAATATATATTCACATACAGACATGCGTTATATAAAGGAAATGGACAGCTAATGACTAATGAAGGAAATTTTGAAGATGTGGTTTATATCAAGTATCTTACTTACTTACTTACTCACTGGCACTATCGAACCCGTAGGTTCATGGCCGCACGGACATAAGCTCTCCATACATCCCTATCCTGAGCTAATGCTTTCCAATCATTCCCTGTATAATCTACTTCCCTCAAATCATAGTTAATGTTGTTCTCCCACCTCATTCTTGGTCTACCAACTGGGCGTTTTCCTTCTGGCTTTCCTACAAGAAGTTTCCATGCACGTCTTTCATTCCCCATACGCGCAACATGTCCTGCCCATCGCAGTCTACGGGACTTAACTGTTCTTATTATATCTGGCTTCCTATAAAGACCATGTAGTTCATTGTTATGTAGTCTTCTCCATTCACCTGTCTGTTCATCTCTCTTTGGTCCAAAAATTTTCCTAAGAACTTTATTCTCAAATACTTGTAATCTCCTTTCCTCCCTTAAAGTAAGAGTCCATGTTCGCACCCATATAATATAACTGGTAGAATAATAGTTTTATATATTTTCAGCTTAACGTTTTTTGAAAGGAGTTGGGACATCAAAAGTCTCTGCAATGCATAATAGCACGCATTTCCAGAATTGAGCCTATGTTTAATTTCTTTGTGCATCTCATTCCTATTTGTGATTATTGTTCCTAGGTATTTGAATTCAGCCAATTCCTCAAAATTTCCCTCATTTGTCATTAGCTGTCCATTTCCATTATATAATGTATTTCTACGTGTGACCATATATTTAGTTTTACTGATATTTACTTCCAGTCCTAATTTCTTAGTGTTACTCAATAGTGTGTGCGTGTTGGCCTTTAGTATCTCCTCGCTATCGGCCAGTAGTACTACATCATCAGCATAAACTAACAGCTTATTAATACCATTCAGTTGTAAGCCTTCCTCATTCTCTAAAGATTTAATGGCATGCTCTAGTACAAAATTAAATAGTAGAGGAGATAGTGCATCTCCTTGCTTCAACCCATTCTGGATTTCAAAAGTGTCTGAAAACTGTTTGCCTACACGCACCCTACTCTTTGAGCCATTTAGACACATTCGTATAAGTCTAACTAACTTTTTAGGAATTCCGAACTCCAGCAGGATACTATATAACTTCTCCCTCTTAATTGAATCATATGCTTTTTTGAAGTCTACATATAGTTGATGTACAGTACCATTATATTCCCATTTCTTTTCTAAAATCTGTCTTATACTAAAAATCTGATCTGTTGTAGACCTGTTTCTTCTAAATGCACATTGATGATCTCCTAGAATGTCATCAATATAGGGAGTAAGTCTGCTTACTAATATATTTGTTAGAATTTTGTACGAAGTTGAAAGTAATGAGATGCCCCTATAGTTGTTGCAATCAGTTTTATCTCCTTTCTTATAAATTGGTACGATAATTGATTCCTTCCATTCATCTGGAAGAGCTTCTTTTTCCCAAATCATACTAAGCAACCAGCGTATCTTATCCATCAATTTTTCTCCCCCTGATTTTATCAGTTCTGCTGGGATCTCATCTGAACCTGATGCTTTATACATCTTCAATTTTTCAATTGCCATTTCAACCTCTAATGCACTTGGCTCTGCGACTAGCATTTATGCTGTCTGTAACTTATCCTCCTCAATGTCCTGTTCTGTATGTACATTTAATAGCTGATTAAAATAACTTTTCCATCTATTTAATATACTCTTGGAATCTGCAATCATATCCCCATTTTCATTCCGAATTATGTTTGTTCTAGCCTGAAACCCTTTCTTCTCTATACTAATTCCCTGATATAATTCTCTAATGTTCCTATTTTTTGCATTCATTTCAAGATCATTAATCTTCTCTCTCAAATATTCCCTCTTCTTACTCTTTAGTAACTTGGTGGTTTCCCGTCTAACACTACCCAATTGCTCTAAATTTACCTCATTTGGCTCGTGTAACCATTTCATTTTTGCTAGCTTTCTTTTCTTTACAATGTCGGCACATTCCTCATCAAACCATTTCTTGTTTTGCCTCTTTTTTAAACAACCAATGCTTTCTGATGCTGACAATTTAATAGTATCTCTTATAGCCTCCCATTCTTTATTTATATCAGTTTCTTCTTCGTTTGCCACATTGTCATCTGAAGATTCCAGTACTTCAAATCTATTAGCAATTTTGATTTGGTATTCTTGCCGCATTTCATCATTTTTCAAGTTTTTTAATTCATATTTTACAGAATCATCTTTAGCGTTTGTTCCTCTCATAAGCGATAGCCGTTGTCTGATTTTCACTCTGACCAGATGATGATCCGAATTGCAGTCTGTCCCTCTAACTGATCTAACATCGATGATGCTACTGTGCCAGCGTTTATCCACTAATACATGATCTATCTGGTTCCGAGTTTCTCCATCTGGGGACGTCCAGGTGTATTTATGAATATCCTTATGCTGAAATGTTGTGCTCTTAAGAATGAGATTCTTTGATGTGGCAAATGTGACTAATCTAACCCCGTTGTCGTTACTATCTTCATGAAGACTGAATTTGCCTATTGTTGGTTTGAATATATCTTCCCGCCCCACTTTTGCATTTAAATCTCCTAAGACAATTTTCATATGATATCGTGAAAGGCTATCAAATAAGCATTCTAATTCTTCATAGAACTCATCCTTGATCTTGTCATCTTTATCTTCTGTGGGGGCATGTACATTTACAATTATAAAATCATGTCGTTTACCCTTTAGAATTATGTATGATATCCTATCACTAACAAACTTAATATCTCGGATAGCGGATAGGATCCTCCTTCTGACTAAAAAACCTGTTCCAAATGCAGGTCTTTCTGCACCCCCATAGTATAATGCAAAGCTTCCTGATTCCTGACTACCTTCTCCTGGCCACCTAACTTCCTGTAAAGCGACTATATCCAAGGGCGATTTATCCAATTCCCGCGTTAATATTTCTAGTGCCCCGCTATTGTATAAAGTCCTAACATTCCATGTTCCTAGGAACATGTCCCTGTGTTTGAGCCTTTGGCATGGGTTCCCTGAAGTAGTCCCCGCCCGGAGAACCGAATGGGGGACTATTTGACCTCCGGAAAATTTTACCCCAGTAGAACCCATGTCCGCATTTCTTGACGGTTGTATTTTTACGGCGAAAGATCGTCACTCTTTCGACCAAGGTACTTATTTCGTCTGGCTTATCACCTTCGACCAGTCCGGCATGGGTAACCCTATCGGCAGCAATGCTACCGCCGGCATAGCTCTCAGGATCATTTAAGCACACAAGCCACTCCACCACGACAAGGTAAAGATACCATGGAGGGTTATATCAAGTATCTACGAACAATAATTACAAATGGGAATGAGATGCACAAAGAAATTAAACATAAGCTCAATTCTGGAAATGCATGCTATTAAGCATTACAGGAACTCTTTTCCCAACTTCTTTCAAAAAGCGTTATATTGATAATATATACGTATATAAGTTATTCTACCAGTTATATTATATGAATGCGAAACATGTATTCATACTTTAAGCGAGGAAAGAAGATAACGGGTATTTGAGAATAAAGTTCTTAGGAAAATGTTTGGGCCAAAAAGAGATGAACAGACAGGTGAATGGAGAAAACTACATAATCGTGAGCTACATAATATGCATAGGAAGTCAGATATATAAGAACAGTTTTGTCTCGTTGACTGCGATGGGCAGGGCATATGGCACGAATTGGGGATAAAAGAGGTGCATGGAAGCTTCTTGAAGGAAAACCAGAAGGAAAACGCCCAGTTTGTAGAACAAGAATAAGGTGGGAAAATAACATTATCCATGATTTGAGGGAAGTTGATTATACAGGGGTTGATTGGAAAACATTAGCTCAGGATAGGGATGTATGGAGAGCGTATGTCCGCGCCGCCATGAACCTACAGTTCCGATAGTGCCAGTGAGTTAGTAAATCAGTTAGTTAGTTAATTACCATGAATGTGTCTCCAGGTTGTCGATTACCGGCTATTCATTTCGAGGGAAACGACATGATGATTTTATGTCAGCCATATACTAGCAGGTCCACCTAAGTTTTTGGTTGGATAAGTACATTCGAATCCTGTCTCGCCATGAACTTCATTTTTTATCATAATCTTAAAAGGCTAAGGCTGATGTCAAGTATTATTGAGGAGGCTAAATTATCAAATTGGCTAAAATAGTGAGTGGGGAGATATATGTAGTAAGGCTACCGAAAAAAAAGGCAGTTGGGCAGAGATCTCAAACTGGTCTAGAGGAACCAGCAGAATATCAGTGTCAGTGCATCACAAATAGGACAACAGCGCAAGTGGATCAGCAGACCATATACAATACATAATGGACTACTCCTTAAAAGAGACTAGCACCATAAATGAGATATAATTGAATAATTTGCTCAAACATCTGAGTCTGTTTAATACGTTTAACGTAATTTTATGGGATGTTTTAACATAATTAATCTGTGAAATTTATTATTGTTTAGTATGTTCGATGCGAAAACATCACTTTGGTTGGAGAGTTTATTTGGTTATTTATTTCAAATATTGTTCGAACACACTGGTTGTCCCATTTAAAATGTTAAGTACATACAAACATATATGGAATAACACTATATACATAATGTAGATATACGCATTCATGATAATACACTGATTAATATTGAAAAGTTAACCAATTATTGGTATTAAGTAATGTTTTAGTATAACAACACTGTAGAAAATAACAATGTATATTCAATAGACCGAACCTGATAGTTCATAATTTTAATTAACACATGAGAAGAATTATATCAGTAAAACTAAATATAGGCTATATTCACACATATAAATACATTATATAATGAAATTGGACAGCTAATGACAAATGAGAGTAACTTTGAAGAAGTGACTGATTTCAAATACCTAGGAACAATATTCATAAATAGGAATGGGATGCACATAGAAATTAAACATAGGTTCAATTCTGGATATGCATGTTATTATGTATTTGTCGTCCAAACCATTTAAAAAGTATTAAACCGAAAATACATACAAATGTTATTCTCCCAGTTATATTATATGGATGCGAAACATGAACTTTTACTTTAAGGGAGGAGAAAAGTTTACGAGTATTTGAGAATAAAGTTCTCAGGAAAAAAATTGGACCAAAGAGATATGAACAGATGATTAATGTAAAATACACCATAATAGTGAGCTAGCCTATTTGTTCTTTATAGGAAACCAGATATAATAAGAACAATTAAGCCTCATGGACTACAATGCGCAAGGCATGTGGCACAAATGGAGAATGAAAGAAGGGCATGGACGTTTTTGTAGGAAAACCAGAATGAAAACGCCCAGTTGGTTGACGAAGAATGAGGTGGGAGAATAATATTAACCATAACTTGAGGGAAGTGGATTGTACAGGGGATGACTGGAAAACATTAGCACTGAAGAGGGATGAGTGCAGAGCTTATATCCGCGCTGCCATGAACCTACGCGTTTGATAGTGCCATAAGTTAATTAGTTATTTATCAGATGAATTGTGAAATATTATTACGTACGCATTATGTATAATTTATTTTCAAATGAATGCATTCTTGCACAGTAAACTGCAAAATGAAACTAACAGCTAAATTCCCAGCCTCTATGGGTTAATGGTTACTATGATCACCTCTGGTTCGGAGGTTCTCGATTTCAAACCCGGCTCTGATCGATGGATATTTTGAGGGCGTAAAATTTCCTAAGTAGAGCTTCCTTATGAAGGGGTTAGGGCCGTTTGTCCCGTTTCGTGAATTTGGGACACGTCATAGTAAGTCCTTTCTTATAAGCCAATAGGTATTGGATACGGATATTGTGCAGCTAGCAAACGACCTGTCGGGATGTACTTTCTGGAGAAATAGTATTCCATTTACGTCGATTTCAGAAATATCTGCCTCCAGAGCCTTCCATTCAAGATAAGTCTATCGTGGCATTCACATAATCCTTATCCTCCTTACATAAGGAATTTCGAGGGTATGGCGTGTCAGTCATGTCCGAATTGTGGATGAGTAGAAGTGACCTAAGTGCGAAGCCAAGTCGATGTGTTAAGTAAAGCCGTCAGCGAGTGTGAAAAACAGTGTGTGAAATAAATAATTAATAATATACTCTGTAGCAACAAACTGTTTCCTTGAATACGATGAAGTATTGTGAAATAAAGACAACTTGAAAATGTTGTGTAAACATTTGTGAAGTTAATTTCAATAAACTCGGCCTGTACCTAAAGACTCCTATCTGCACGACATCATGGTGTTAAGAAGTGGACGACGTTAACAACGTGTCAAACTCTACTAGCCTCTGCAACGGCATCTGGCAGCAGAGGAAAGCACTTCAACTACGTTAAGAATTCAAAACATTGAGTGCAAGAAAAGAGCAAGTAGAGGGAAGACACATGACACGAATTATTAAAAACAAATTAATTTATTCATCGATGGAATTAAACTAATACATAAACAAATTATTGAAACAAAGACAGGGGATGATACTGAAAACGAAATAAGAAATATTAAGCCTTCAGCAAATCGAGTGATCGAACGACTAAATATAACAAGAAATGGAACAAAACAATGAAGAAACAAAAGAAGAATTGAAATAATATTTAAACGAGATAAATAATTTTTATTTCGATAAAACAATAATTGCATAATGCTGTTTCCATGATAGAACATAATTATATTAAATAAACGAAACAAAACTAGAGCATAGGCCCTACTAGAGAGGAATAGAACAGAAAGTAGATCAATAAGAGAAAATTATCTCTACACATAATAGTTGCTGTGGTTCATCGCGCCATTGAGGCGCCACAAAATTAAATGAAACTACAAATTATTTTAAATTCCGCTTGTAATATAGCCGACGTCTGGAGTTCGACAAACTGCTGACATTCAATGCCGAATGATTTGTTATACTTCGTTCGAATTTCAGCCATAAAATTGCATGTATATTCCATGCAAGATTAAAAAAATATATATATAACTGTCCACCGCTGTGGTCTCAAGGTAGCGTGCTGCCTTGTCACGCAGCGAGCCAGGGTTCGATCCCCGGTCGAGACAGTTTTTCTGGGTGAGGTTTTTATCGGGTTTTTTTCTCACCTGTAAGACAAATGTCAGGAAAACAGGCCCAAACGGTCCCCGAAATCATATGGCCATCGCAATCATCATTCATATTCATCTCATCATCAACTTTCATCGGTGCGGAAAGCAATGGGAAGCTATCACACCTATAATTCCGTAGTAAAGCTGCAAAGCATAGCATGAAAATGCTTTGATTGCAGTGAAAGACCTGCCTTCGGGCAGAATTACTATATATATATATATATATATATATATATATATATATATAACTGTATAAAGCTTTTCCTTTTTACTGTTAAATCTTCTGAATAACACTCAGAAACTATTATAATTTGCATTTCTTCACGGAATATAGATTTTCATTGAAATATGCAATCTTCCTTTAGAAATGTGACTGGACTGTGCAACTAGCGTGTTACAATACTTTTTTTTATTTCCCGGTAACTCGAGTACAGAATTTGAAGATAAAAATCTGAGAATATGATTTGATTTAGCTTTCATGTTTTAATTAAATCTGTTAGTCCGGGACATGAACTACAGAAAACTAAAGTTTAATATCTCAATGAATAATTGATGGATGATAATGCTGATTGCATAAATTCATAGACAAATTTTCAGAGTTAAGTACAAGTATCAACATACGTGTACGTGTGCAGCTTTAGTGACATTTAATATCTCCAGGCGAATCCAATTTTTTTATTGTGACACTCTTTTTACAGACTTAAATATTATTTTCACTCAAAGACTTCGACGTGTTCGCAATCCTTGCGCACGTTTTATTTGTGGTATTTGCAAATTTGACCATGTTACACCGTCCCTGGAGCAATTATCGTGGCTTCGTCTAAGAGATCGTAGAACTGTCCATTCCCTATCCCTTCTCTATAAAATACTTCACACACAATCGCCTAATTATTTATCACGCCGCTTCATCAGACTATCAGACACACATAATCTTGACACTCGATCCCATCAGCACATTGTCCTTTATATCCCTCCTCATCACAATGTATATTATTCATTATCTTTTACGGTCTCACATACCAGAACATGGAATTCCCTTCCGCCTTTTGTCAGAGACTGTCAAACTATAACATCCTTCCAAAACAAACTAAAGAATTATTTAATAACAAACTAACTTATACGCCTCACTGATAGTATTCTTTTAACAATTAATAAATTTAATCATCTATGGAAATAATATTAAGATTAACAAATATTTTCTTTTGTTTTGTTTTAAATATTGTACAAACGTAAAATTAGTTTTCTATATCTCATTATTTTTCTTTGTTTTTCATAAATATTAGACAGGGACAATTTAATGTGTCTTGCTTGTGTACACTTTATTATTAGTTTTAGTCTTAATTTTAACTAACATTAACTAGTTGCATTATAGATAGTAATATAATAGATATTATCTTTTGATCAATTTTTTTTAGTATTTAATATTAGATTTCATTGTGATTGTTATATTCTGATGTAATATATGTTTGCCCTGGTGAGTGGAAGAGAAGGCCACATGGCCTTAACTCCACCAGGCTAAATAAATAAAGCTAAATCTAAATGGTAACAAAAGATTGCCCTAGCAAGGGATGTACAAAATATTTCAAAATATATAACAGATGACTTAAGTGAGTGTACCTCGTCTTCTGAGTTGAAAGCCATTTAACAGCCGGCGAGTCTACCTCGTCTTTTGAGGTGAATGGGTTAATCTTCTCTCTCAAGTATTCCATCTTTTACTCTTTAATAACCTGGTAGTTTCCCATCTAATAGTACCTATTTTTTTTCTAAATTTACTTCATTTGACTCGTGTAGCCAATTCATTTTTCTCGCTTCTTTTTCTTTACAATGTCGGCAAGTTCTCATTAAACCATATCTTGTGTTTCCCCTCTTACTCTCTGATAGTGCCATGCAATGGTTCAATTCCTACATTCATGAGCGCCAGCAATCTGTTGTAGGAAAACATGCATTATGTTCATCTTGGTTCTTCTGTAAAGCTGGGGTTCCACAGGGTTCGGTGCTTGGACCTTTGCTTCTTCAACCTATATAAATGTAGCATTGCAAATATAATTTACTTGCAGACGACATGCAATATCCACACATACAAATATTCTCTAAATGATGTTGTTGCCAAAATTAACGAGGATCTTGACTCACTAATGACTTGGACAGTTAAATATGGACTGCAATTAAATCCTAGAAAATCACAATCAAGCATTATGGATTGCCAGAGACTATTATCTACAATTAAACTAAACACAGTCTTGCATGTGTCACTGAAAGGAGTTAAAATCACTTATAGTGAGACAGTAAACATTCTAGGAGTATTTATTGACAATTTAAATTGGAATACACAAATATACCATACATGGAAAACAGTCTTCTCAATAATACATTCATTAAATCGCGTAAGAAATTGTCTGCCATTCGCTCTTAGGAAAATGTTAGTAGAAACACTTGCAATGCCCCATTTTGATTATTGTGATACTCTTTTTACAGACTTAAATATTATTTACACCCAAAGACTTCAACGTGTTCATAATTCTGGCGCATGTTTTATTTGTGGTATTCACAAATTTGACCATGTTACACCGTCCCTGGAACAATTATCGTGGCTTCGTCTAAGAGATCGTAGAACTGTCCATTCCCTATCCCTTCTCTATAAAATACTTCACACATCATCGCCTAATTATTTATCACGCCGCTTCATCAAACTATCCGACACACATAAACTTGACACTTGATCCCATCAGCACATTGTCCTTTATATCCCGCCTCATCACACTGTATATTATTCATTATCTTTTACGGTCTCACTTATCAAAACATGGAATTCCCTTCTGCCCTATGTCAGAGACTGTCAAACTATAACATCCTTCAAAAACAAACTAAAGAATTATTTAATAACAAACTAACTTATACATCTCACTGATAGTATTCTTTTAACAATTAATAAATTTAATTATTTATGAAAATAATATTAAGATTAACAAATATTTTCTATTGTTTTGTTTTAAATATTGTACAATCGTAAAATTAGTTTTCTATATATAATTATTTTCTTTGTGTTTTATATACATTAAACAGGGACCATTTAATATGTCTTGCTTGTGTACATTTTATTATTAGTTTTAGTCTTAATTTTAACTAACATTAACTGGTTGCATTATAGATCGTAATATAATAGATATTAATTTTTGATCAAATTTTTATTTAGTATTTAATATTAGATTTAATTGATATTGTTATATTTTGATGTAATATATGTTTGCCCTGGTGAGTGGAAGAGAAGGCCACATGGCCTTAACTCCACCTGGCTAAATAAATCTAATCTAATCTAATTTTATTTTGAATAACCAACGCTTTCTGTCGCTGATAATTTAATAGTATCTCTTATAGCACCCATTCATTATTTGTATCGGTTTCTTCCTCGGTTGCCACATTCATATCTGAAGATTCCAGTATCTCAAATCTATTAGCAAATTTGATTTGGTATTATTACCGCAGTTCATCATATTTAAAACTTTTCAATTCAAACTTTTCAGCATCATCTGTAGCATTCGTACCTCTCGTGAGCGGAAACCGTTGTCTGACTTTCACCCTGACCGGATGATGATCCGAATTGCAGTCTGCCCCTCTAACTATTCTAACATCGATGATGCTATTGTGCCAGCGTTTGTCGACTAATACATGATCTATCTGGTTCCGAGTTTCGCCATCTGGAGACGACCAGATTTATTTAAGAATATCCGTTCGCTGGAATATTGTTCTCTTAACAATAAGATTCTTTGCTTTGGCGGTGACTAATCTAACTCCATTGTCGTTACTATCTTCATGAAGACTTAATTTGCCTATTGTTGGCCTGAATGTATCTTCCCGCCCCACGTTTGCATTAAGAACTCCTAAGACAATTTTCATATGAAATCGTGAGAGGCTATCAAATATGCATTCTGATTCTTTACAGAACTCATCCTTGATTTTGTTATCCTTATCTTCTGTGCGAGCATGAACATTTACGACTACAAAATCATGTTGTTTACCCTTTACAATTATATAATATATCCCATTTCTGACAAACGTAATATCTCGGATAGCTGAGAAGACCCTTTTTCGAACTAAAACCAGTTCGAAATTCAGGTCATGTTGCACCCCCGTAGTATAATGCAAAGCGTCGAGCTTTCTAACTACTTTCTCCTGGCCGTCTAACTTCCTGTAAAGCTACTATATCCAATGGTCATTTATCTAATTCCCTCGTTAATATCTCTAGCACCTCGCTGTTATAAAAAGTCCTATAATTCCATGTTCCTAGGAACATGTCCCTGTGTTCGAGCATTTGGCATGGATTCCCTAAAGTAGTCCCCGCTCGGAGAACCGAATAGGGGACTATTTTACCTCTGGGGGATTTTATCCCAATGGTACCCATGTCCCCATTTCTTGACGGTTGTATTTTTACGATGAAATCTCTTCATTATTTCGACCAAGGTACTTTTTTTGTCTGGCTTACCACCTTCGACCTGTCCGGCATGGCTAATCCTTTCTGCAGCAATGCTAACGCCAGCATTGCTCTCGGGGTCATTTAAGCACTCAAGCCACTCCACCATGACAAGGTAGAGATTACATGGAGGACTACTACTACCACTACTACTAATATGAAATTCAGAGGCTTGTTAACTTCCATTAACAGCATGTATATCGTGACATATACACAGAGCAGTCTCACTATCGACGTTGTCGAATTCGTGCTCTGTGCTTTTAAAATTATGAACATTAATAATGCTTTGATTAGTTTCATAATACCGGGACATGGTTACACAAAACAATTACTTTCTGATTCGTAAATGATACATTTTTGCTTAACAATTAAAATAATGTTTTAAGAAGAATACAGATGTACAGTAATAAACATAGAAATTTCGAAGTATTTTAAACAAATTTAGAAAACAATATATGTTTTTGTTAAAACTAAACGGGATAAAAGAGGTGTAGTTATTGATGAGTAGTTAGCCGAAATACTAGGCCGTTAAACCGTTCAATCAGTAATGCATATAATTTTAGTTCTCGATTGTCTTTCATTGGAAATGAACGAAACTTTACAGAACGTATCCTCAATCCTTTCTGTATAACGTTATGAAGTCCCGTTATTTTCGACAGATGAATTTGATGAACTTCAGTTTTGAAATGGTGACTGCTCGAGATACACATGCAAAGCAGAGAGCTGTGATTGAATGTCTTTCTTCGGAGCAGGAGACAATTTACAACATTCACAGGTGCTTACTAAATATCTATGGGTATCAAACTGTGGATTGGAGTACTGTTAGTCGTTGGGTTAGCATAGCGGTGACCAATTCATACTCTATGTGCAAGAGCACCATTCTTCGCACATGTGTACGATGGAAGAGCAGAACGCACAAATAATCATTAAAGAAGGAATGAAGGTGAGAGAGGATTGTGACGCGGCGGTACGTTATTAACAATGCGTCGTTGCAGTCTAAACTAATGTCAGTTTGATAGGATTCTCGGTGTAATCATGCCGGACCATGTAGGGGACTTTAAAGGGAGTTCGTGATCCCCAATTGTTTATTTTAATCGGCAATGGGAATATGTATGCTTATAGAATATCAGGCAGGTTTTAGAGAAGGGTACTCCACGGTGGACAACTTATTCGTTCTGAGAACATTAATTGATGATAATCTGAAAATGAAGCGGGGTAAATTATTTTGTGCATTCATTGATTTTAAGATGGCATTTGATACTGTGGACCGAAGCGCACTTTGGAAAAATTATATCGGAAAGAATTGTCTCATAAAATGATACATGCATTAATGTAAATTTATAAATATATTAAATTATGTATAAAAGTAGACCAAGGGCACATCACAGAGAGCAGTGAAGCCAATCGGGGATTGAGACAAGGTGCATTATCACCAATGCTATTTAATATATTCGTTGATGATATTGTAGACGTAATGCTAGAAGGAGACATTGAGGCTCCGGATATAAGAAATGTTAAAGTCCCAGACCTGTTGTATGCAAATGATTTAATTACCTGTTGCAAGACAATCAAGGGACTGCAATGAGGTCTTGACCGACTGGAAATATACTGTAGGAATTGGGGATTGACTGTAAATGTTAGTAAAACAAAAACAAAGTCTTTCAAAAATGGGACGGTTTATGGTAGAGCAGAGGAGTGGAAACAGATAGATCAAGTACTTCAAAACATGAAACATTTTGAATATCTTGGTACGACGTTGAAAATGAACGGAAAGTGGAAGAAACATATTGATATAGCATTATTTAAAGGGAGGGGACAACTTAACAATGTACTCGATATTGTGGGTCGAGTGCCTGGTATTCCAGTCAGCACATTAGAAAAAATATATGGAGCGATGGTGAGACCTGTAATACATTATGGTAGTGAGATTTAGGGTTTTCAAAGAACGAAAATACTATATAAGGTATATACGCATTTTCTAAAATATATTACAGGACTTAGTAAGGCCGTTTCTAACTGTGGAATCTTACATGAATTTGGGTCATTCCACGACGACATAACTGCAACATTCGTATACTCAAATACTGGTTGCGGGTAATCCAAGGTGAACAAACAATGCTCAGAGCAATTTGTTACGTCCACCAAATTAGAAACATACATGTGAAATTCTGGGAAGACGAGGTTAGGAGAGAACTCCAAAAGATTGGGATGGGTTGGGTATGGGAAAAAGGGACTGAAAATTGCAAGAGTGTGTGGAGAAAAATAATGAGGAGGTAAGTAGATATAAACCAACTAGATATTTTCGCCGAATGTACGGGAAAACAGTCACTGTTTTTACAAAGAGACCTAAAACACGTTTGGGGAAAAGATTCTTGTATATTCAACCTAGGATTTAAAGAGAGATCAGGGCTTGCTTGGTTTAGGCTAGGGGCATGGAAATTTCTAAAAATTAGCGACGATCACGATATGTGAATATGTCCAATGTGCGGGAGCTTTGAAGACGAGATACATATATTAGGAAAAGTAAAGATTTATAATATTGGAGACGTCAGTTACTACCGGAAAGATTTCTAAATTCAAATAGGGAAAGATTGACGTGCTTCGAGTTGATGGTAAATCCAGAAAATTGGATAAACTCGGGTAAATTTGAGGACAAAACGCGGAAAATAAGAACAACACTCATTCATGAATAACTGAAAGTTATCAAAATGCAATACCACTTATTGTTCTTAATAATTCTACATAACTTTGTTAATGTATAATGCTATTGCATTATTATTTAATTTTAACATTATTATGTTTTCTTTGTCCACCGCTGTGGTCTCGAGGTAGCGTGCTGCCTTGTCACGCAGCGGGCCCTAGTTCGATCCCCGGTTGGGACAGTTTTTCTGGGTGAGGATTTTATCGGGGTTTTTCCTCACCTGTAAGACAAATGTCACGAAAACTTAAAGGCCCAAACGGTCCCGAAATCATATGGCCATCATCATAATCCTTATCATCATCATCATCATCAACATCATCATCATCCTTCACCGGTGTGGAAAGCAACGGGAAGCTACCACACCTACAATTCCCTAGTAAAGCTGCAAGCATAGCATGAAAATGCTATGATTGCAGTGAAGGACCTGCCTTCTGGCAGAATTACTATGATGGATGGATGTTTTCTTTATGTAATTCTAATATAATTGTTTTTCTTTTTTTGTTTTTCTATATACTATTACCAATTACTACTTTATTGTAACGGACTGTCAACGGCACGTATGGCTTACTGCCCGTGCGACCCATATTTGTAATTAACATAATATATATCTTACTTTTAGTCTAATAAAGTCCTATACTACTACTTATTCACTGATATGAAGGAAAGTAAAATGTTTAGTGTGTCTGAAAGTACTTACTAACGTGAGAAAGTTCAATTTTCAGTTATATTATTCTACATATAATGCGAATTATAAGGATACCGATCACACAGCAGAGATCGAAAAGCTAACGGAAAACTTTTCATCCGTGATTGCACAAAATAGTGCATATTTATTTCAATACACTTATATTATGTTTAAATTTATTTATTTGCATTAGTTCAAATTTTAACCTCACACATTATCATAATTATAATTAATATTATCATCTGTCTATATATTCCGTTATACCGCGTTTGGGGATGGATCGCTACCTATCGGGAGTATTTAACCAAGCTAATTTAGTTACGCTTATTTACCATATACGTCAGCTATTATTATTATTATAATTATTATTTTCACTATCAATAACAATATCATTAACATTATCATTAACATTATCATTATCATTATCATCATCATTATGATTATTATCATTATCATTATTATCACTATCATTATCATTAACATTATCATTATCATCAACATTATCATTATCATTAACATTAACATTAACATTATCATTATCATTAACATTAACATTAACATAATCGTCGTAGTCCACGTCGTCGTCCATTACTATTATTATTACGATTACTACTATTATTACGATTACTGTGATGACGGTGGTGACGGTTGTGGTGACGGTGGTGGTGACGGTGGTGGTGACGGTGGCGGTGACGGTGGCGGTGACGGTGGCGGTGACGGTGACGGTGACGATGCCGATGACGATGGCGATGGCGATGACGATGACGATGACGATTATTATTATTATTATTACTATTATTTTTATTATTATTATTATTATTATTATTATTATTAATTATTATTATCATCATCATCATCATAGTACATTAACGAATTTAGGCCATTTGTTGACCTGTTTCGGCCTCAAGAGAAACACCATCCAGAAGTCTTTTGAGTGGACGTCCTGGTCTTCTTCTTCCTGCAGGTTGATATCTTAACATTAGTTTGGGTATTCTGTGATCTTCCATTCGATGAACATGTTGTATCCATCTTGACTTATAATCAGAAATTTTGTTTTCTAAAGATTCCATGTGTAATTCTTCTAAGATGTCTTCATTTTTTTTGTGATCTAGTAGTGTGTATCCTGCAGTCCTCCGGAGATATCTCATTTCAGCAGATCTAAGTCTCTGTATATCCTTCTGTTTCAACGTCCATACTTCGCTACCATACAAAAGAGTTGGAAGAGCCAGTGTTTTATACACTTTCAGTCTTGAATGCTTTTGGACTAACTGTGGCTTGAAGATAGAATTTATTAACCCTAAAATTCTTAAAAATTTAGATATTTTTGCATTTACATCCTTTTCTTCTTCATATGAGATATTGCATCCTAGATATGTAAAATTATTCACCTGCTCCAAAATTTTATTGTCCAGTACAATTTTACTTCTGACAGGATCTACACCTTGAAATGCCATAATTTTTGTTTTTTCTGTAGATATCTTTAATCCATATTCTTCTGTAATTTTGTTAAGTTCATACAGACCTTTCTGTAGATTATCTTCGGAATTTGCTATTATTATTTGGTCATCTGCAAACAATAGGGTGTTTAATTTTCTATTTTCTGATATTCTTATTCCAAATTTATATGTTTTGTTCCAGCAACATATTACTTCATTGATATAAATTGCAAAGAGTGTTGGGGATAGGGGGCAGCCTTGTCTCACACCACGATTTATAATTCCTTCTTCAGAAAATCTGTTATTTAATTTAATCTTTATGGTGTTGTCTTTGTAAATATTTTGTCAGTTAATAATAATTATTATTATTATTATTATTGCATACAGAACCGTCTGCTTGTCAGTCAGTTGTCCGTATCTGTTACCAAAATCTCAATGCATGTTGGGAAATATCGCCGCAGGTTGTCTGATGGCGAATTTTTAAAGATTGTAAGAAAATACCTGTTGAACTAGCAGACGAACTATATCATTTATAAATCGATTGAAGCACTAAAATGACGTGATTAGACATCAAAAAACCTCAAACCAAATATCCCGATAAACGAAACAGCAAAAATAATAAGACAAAATTAACAGACAGTAAGCTTGAAGAAAACTATATCAATCAGTTGAATAAATTAATAACAACAACAATAAAACGAAAATACTTCCAATTTAACAATGAACTTTTATTCAAGAAGACGGGAATCCGATGGGGAGTCCTACATCCGGAATAATGGCCGAAATCTTCCTACAAGAACTGGAAAATAAACATTTTGAGGAGCTAACACGCAAATTTAACATAACACTGATAGTACGATATGTCGATGAGGCACTAGTAATATACGACAATGGAAATAGAAAAGTGAAAGCAATATTACAAGACTTAAATAGCATGCATGAAAAAATCACCTTCACCGAAGAAATAGAAGTTAATAATAGTAAAAACTACTTTGATTTGTCTATAACCAAAAATATACACAACAATAAACTAGAAATCGGCATCTATCGGAAGCCTACAAACAATTCTCTGGCCATAAACAAATAATCTACACACCCTTTAAAAAAAATAAGTACATTTAACAGCTTAATCAATAGAATGTTAAAACTTCCATTAAGCAAAAACAATTATATTCAAGAACTCAACTACATTAAATATATGGCAAAAACCAATGGCTATAATGAGGAAATCATAAATAAACTCGTAAATAAACAAAAAATAAAGA
Organism: Diploptera punctata; assembly: GCA_030220185.1. NCBI lineage: Eukaryota > Metazoa > Arthropoda > Insecta > Blattodea > Blaberidae > Diploptera > Diploptera punctata. The sequence continues at coordinate 195,037 of JASPKZ010005315.1, forward strand.
ACAATATATCCAACATATTTAAACAAGAAAAAGAATCTGATAACAACAAGAAAACATGGGTAACACTTACATATACAGGAAAAGAAACGACAAAATTAGCCAATTCTCTAAAGAAAGCCGATAAAAACGTAAAAATATTATACAGAACTGATAACAAATAAAACAACACAATAAACAATAACACTGAAGAAAATAACATTTTCAACAGCAAAAGAGTATATAAATTGGCATGTAAGGACTGCAACAAATTTTATATAGGGAGGACTAAACAGAAGTTTTAACACCAGATTTAAAGAACATTTGCGAGACTTTATTCACGCAGTAGGAAAATCAAGCTATGCAAAACACGTTCTCCTTAGGACATCGCATGTTAAATATTGAAAAGACCCTAACAGTAATGCACAGAGAAAATAACCCAGCGAAGATAAACATACTCGAAGAGATGGAAATCATGAAAGCAGCTCACAACAACGACCATCTGATAAACGAAAACGAACCAAACGCATGTAACCCCCTCTACCAGATCTTTAATGAAACACCAGTTTTTAATCCTGTCGATGATGGGACAAGTCCCGAAAGCGCTACAGTTAAAGAAATAATTAATTTGAGGAGACGGACCTATCAAATGAATATTCCATAATTTTATATTTTAAAATGATCAAGATAACATTAATTAATGATATATTTTCAACAATTTATATTAATTATTACTGTCAGACTTGTGCAAGGGCTTAAAGAACTAAGAAGAATTTCCTCTTTTGCCGCCATTAAATGGTCTTTAATTGAGATTGATATTCAGCTGTGAATTCAGCGATAGAATTCCTTTCTTTTGTCTTCGGATTTCTTGATGAATCGTAAATTGATTCTTTAACAATAGATAGATAGATGGAAAACTCTACGGCCATCACTAAAGTGTTGGCGGTGAGCGATCCATTTTGGTCCTCCTCAATAGGTAGAACCCCGGGTTCCTGTAAAATACATTAGCCCCGGTTAAAATTTTGAATTAAAATTTGAAGATAATTAGCAGAGTGAAGTCGGAAGCGGGCCTTTTGGGTTCTATTCCAGCATTTACTCTTTGGATTCAGGGAAACCGCTTAAAACCTCAATCGGAATGGTCGATCACGCGAGATCTTGCCAAGTTTGGCCTTCGGATGACTCTATATTGGGATGGCATCCAGGCTTCTCTTTATTTAAATATAATATGCGTACATTTCATATTATTACAATTATTTATACAATTATGGTAACGTGCATTTAAAAAAAAATGTTTTACTCTTCAGTTGTTGTTGCTGTTGTATCTGTAATTGTCAGGTGATGCCAATTTTTCTGGAACTGGTGGGATGAACCTGTAGCAGTAACATTAGTTATTATTTCTTAATTTGTTGTATTAGTATATTTTATTAATGCACATTATATGCCAATGTTGTAATTATAATTGAATGAATGTGTTTGTGTGTGTGCGCGTGCGTGTGCCCTATCAGTTTTCACAGTTCAAGTGTTGTCCAGGATCCATTTTGGACGTTTGTGTTTGTTATTGTCTGTTTCATAGGTTCCCAGCGATGCCACGAGTGAATTATCATGGCCTTCACATGTATTATAAAATTTAAGAGCCATGCGTTTAATATACTCCTCGATTGTTTCTACACCCGTTCGATCGTGTAATATGTCAACCAGTGTTACACGCGGTAGTTTTGTAATCATATATAATAATTTGTTTTGAAAAACTTGCAGTTTCTTTATGTGAGTTCTAGCGGTGTGTCCCCATATGGGGCTTGCGTATGTGAGTACTGGCCTTAATAGTGCATTGTAGATTGTTAGCCCTGTGTTTATTCGAATTTTGGTATGGTTATTTAAAAGAGGGTATAGCAGCTTTAATATCCCACGCGCTTTGCCTAAGGTATTTTGGATATGTCGTTTAAACAGTAGTTTTTTGTCGAGTGTTACGCCTAAATAAATGGCTTCGTTTTTCCACTCGATGTTGTGTCCATAAAGACTTAATTGTCGGGGCATGTTTCGATATTGAGAATACCTTTTTGTATAAAGAACTGCTTGACATTTATCTACGTTTATTTCTATTCTCCATTTTTCCAACCGTGGTTCGAGAGTATTAAGATTATTTTGAATCTGTCTACACGCGTGTATTTTTCGGGAGGATTGACTAGTGATTAGAGTGTCACCTGCATACATATATAGATGAGTGTTGTTATGTCTATTGTCATGTGGAATATCATTTATGTATATATTGAAACGTGTAGGTCCTAGGATACTGCCTTGTGGCACTCCACTATAGACGGACCGCAGGGCGGATTTTGAATTAGGAAAAGCAACTTCGAAATGCCTATTGTTTATATATTTAGCTATTAAATGAAATATTCCGTCATCTAATCCTGTTTCGATCATTTTCCCTAGTAGGCTGTGATGCCATACTCTGTCGAAGGCTTGTTTTATCCAATCGTGACAAGATTTTCGTTGAACCCTCTAGTGATATGTTCAACGAGTCTCATTACCTGTATAACTGTGCTAAGTTTTCTACGGAATCCGTTCTGTTCATCCCTAATTACATTTAATTGTTTTAGATTGTGATTAAGGCGCTTACATATAGTGTTTTCAAATACCTTACTCATTGTGTTTAATAATGCTATCGGGCGATAATTTCCTGGTTCTCTAGGGATTTTTCCAGGTTTGGGGAATAATAACATACGCCCAGGTTTCCATGTTTTTGGGAAATACTTCATCTCGAACATGGCATTTATTATTTTTGCTAAAAATGCATATCCGATGTTGGGTAATTGCTTCAGCACTATATTTTGTATGCCACCTGGCCCAGGCGATTTTCTATCCGGAAGGTGATTTATTTGCCATTTGACTTCGCAGGCGTTTGTTTTCCTGATTTGTTTACTGAGTAATCTATTTAGAAATTCTTGGACCATTGTTTCCGTTTCCCTTGTAAATTGCAGGTTATTCGGAGGGTCATGTGGTACAAAGTTTCGCTCCAGATGATTTGCAAACGCTTCCGTTTTTTTTTTCCTGGGCTGTGACGGCTCTCCCGTTAGGCAAGATGAGAAGGGGTATGTTTCCGCTTTCTGTGTTATTTTTTTAACCACGTCCCATGTTCTCGGCATGTCTTTAGTATCTAGACTGCCGATTACATTTTCCCAGGTGTCTGACATGAATGTTTGTACAGCAACCTTGATTCTTTGTTGCAGATCATTCATTTCTTGTCTGTATTGCAAGTTATTTGATGCCTTTGCCATTTTCTTCTTGCATCGTTCCTTTGCCTAATTAGGCGTAGGATATGATCTGTGAGATACGGCTGGTTGGTTGTAATAGATTTTTTGGAATATTAGTGTTAATGGCCGTATTTATGCTATTTGTTAGGCTGTCTACACCCGTGTCAATATCATTAGGCGTGTTTAATGGTCGATCTTGTAATGAATTTTCAATATCTATTTTTAATTGGATCCAGTTTGCTAATTTGTAATTCGGGATTTGCCACCTTTGAACTCTGCTTGGTCTACTTCTTAGTGTAAGGAGAACTGGAAGGTGGTCTGATTGGAGGTTATTTTCTACCGTGGTATCACAGGGAATGTTAATATTTTTCATTAATGCGATATCAAGAATATCTGGTCGAAAATGTATGTTATTAGAGTAGTGAGTGGGCTTATCTGATGCCAGGATTTGAAAGCTGCTATTGGAGTCGTAATAAAATCCCCTGAGATTGTTGCCGGCCCTATTACTTGTTCTGCAGCCCCAGTCAGTATGTTTGGCATTTAAATCGCCAGCTAGTATTATATAGTTATTTGTTCCTATGAGATTTTCTATATAATTTATGTCTATATCTCCTGGAGGATTATAAGTACAAATTACTGTGACCGTATGGCGGCCAAATTTAAGTCAAATGGCTACGCATTCCGTACTATTTGTGATGGGTAATTCGACTAGGTTATGTTTGACGGTTTTATGTACCAAGATGGCCACACCACCGCCTTGTCTATTGTTTCTATCCAACCTGTTTGTTGAATAGTTTCTGTTATTGAATTTTCTCTATCCGTGAGGTGAGGTTCCGTTATTAGTGCTATGGAAATTTTATTTTTGATTAAGTAGTGTAGCAGTTCTGCTTTTTTTATTACGGATGCCTTGAGCATTCCAGAATAGGATCCCGGTTCCCCTACTACCCATGATCAGTAGAAGCTCAATAGGGTGTTGACAAGTGCAACTATGTATGGCATTACCCTAAGTGTGGGCTCTCTCCTCAGCGTGTCATATGCATCGTCTAGTGCATCAAAGACCGCCGAGATGAGACCATACTCGTGTATTGAGTGACTCTCACTCCTGCTCTGGTACGTTGTTAGCGTCCCGACGATCCGGGACTGGACTGTCATTATGTTGGTTATTGATTGGTTCAGTAGGACCTTTACTATACTGAATCCTGACTTCCCACATCTTCTGCTGCTCCAGGAATCTGTTCTGCTCCTCTCGCAACTTTTGCCACTCGACTCTAAGTTGTTGAGTTTGCCTAGAAAGCAGTTCCTGTTGCTGCTGCAGTGATGCTGAAATCGTCGGATATCCAGCATTCGTTAAGAATGAAACAACGTGATATAGATGCAAACGTCTCGCTAACTCGTAAACGGTCAAGCATTTCTACTTTTACTTTAAGCGGCAACACTATTTTTTCCGCTTCGGAACTGATTTTCTTCTTTTTTCCTTTTACTTGACGTTATACATTGGCAACAAAGCAGAAAAAACACGTGTTATTTAATCAAAATTATTGCAACGAATGACAAGTTGATACAATAAAATACCGATCGTGGCGAGGGCGACATTTATCAACGGACATCTCAAACAGGTGGCTTTTAACAACGAACTTTAGGCTTAGTGACTAAAAGTTTTGTTTTACTTTGATATTAATTTTTCCATTTGGTCGGAATCGCTCTTTGTAAAAGTCGCCTCGACACGTGCCTGCAGTAACAAAAGTTAATAAAGGTCATTCTAATATACCGACTGAATCCGCGAATAAAGAAATTTTTAGCCTCGAATAGAGCAACTGTGTCGCAATTTTTTAACCCGTGATTAATAAAAACGCGAAAAGGCAACTGTGAATAAGCAGCTTTTACTGTACAATAAGCCGTAAATAGTATATCCATATTAATTGATACGGACAATCAACACAAAAATATATAATGAATATTTATATAGATATTTGAACATATACTTAATAATCTGCATTTTTTCACATGGAGTCAGGTAAGGCTTATAAATAAATAAATTTAATAGTACATTATTTGCATCTAGTTCGTAATGAATGCTACGATAGTATACTTAATCTGCGGTTCGCGGGTCAAACAGTCCTGGATTCGTCAGTACGTAATATCCTGACTTTGGCTTATTTTGGAAGGAAAATAAAGTCATTGTTTCCCATGATGCTTCAGAAAAAAGTATCATCATTTTGACGTCTCACTCTGTATATTTAATGACATGAAATGTTAAAAGGTAACAATTAATTAATATGCATCATCTCAAATTCCTACGCATACTTCAACTTCTTTTCTCATATTCCAATTTTGGAAATTTATCGCTACAACGATAAAAGAACGGCCTGAATAAGTAAATCGGTTAGGAATAATAGATAATTTCTATTTTTACTTATCACTGAAGTATCTGCACGACATATAAATGAAAATAAAAGGGTGGCAACCCCATAGCCTGGTTGGTTAAGATAGTACGCTACAAGCCGAAAGGCCAGAGGCTCGAGTAGGCCTACCGGTGGGGTCAGGATTTTTTAAACTGTCCTAAACACACTGGTGGCACGATGGCCATGGGGTCAACTCAGCGTGTTATGGGACTGAGTACCATACGTTTGTTCCGGGAGTAAAGGCAGTTGTCACGCAGGACTGATAACCCGGTAGACATCTCGTGCCTACAATCCCAAGAGGTGGGAGCCTTAACCTATTTCTTCCCCATGAGTCATTTATATTAAATATTTAACTTTTATTATTCTACAAATTATGGAAAATAAAACACATAAATTACATATTATATTCTATGAAGACTCTACATGGCAAATAAAAATGATATGTCTTATTTTCCATCATTTATAAAATAATAGGGTAGTATTAAAACACAAATATTTAATAGGAATGAACCAGTGGTTCGTTTAAATTTTGACAAGCCATGTTATAAATTCGACTTCTTTATTAGACTGAATCTATCCTAAAGAGAATTGGATCAACATTTTTATAAAATTTTGGAATATAAAACTTTATACAAAGAGAGACATGCATTATTCGTATAGTATTGTTACCTCTATTTTCAAGAAATACAGGCATTAAGAAGTATCAAGTACTGACTGACATTTTCCATAGGGAGAGGCAGTAAGGATTTAGAAATCAGTGGAACAGGCGTTGAGTTTGACATTCACTGAAATCGCAAGAAATGACTTTCTATTTTTGTCTGTGTGCATGCGCGTTTCGTGCCTCTCTTGTTTTAGGAAAACAGATTTCCATTCACCACAAACATGCGCTCTATATTCCATCGACACTATTTCAACTGCGTGAATAGAAATGACAGTCCCAACTCCATCTCACTTGGTTTACGCCAAACATACAGTTATTTCTTTCTTTCTTTCTTTCTTTCTTTCTTTCTTTCTTTCTTTCTTTTAATAAAATATAAATAGAAAATTCAGTTTTCGAATATGGTCCTTCGGACAGACATCGAATCAATTCGAATGCAACATCAGAGTACAGTAATTCAAATAAGAATCTGAACTCCCGATACCTGCCTGCAAAACTGATAAGTATGTGAGCTATACAAATACATTAAAATATTGGCACTACGCAATAATTATATAAATTATATAATTCTTAAATTTTCTAAATTTACTTCATTTCTATCGTGTAACTAATTAATTTTTGCTAGTTTCTTTTTCTTTTAAACATCGCCACATTCCTGATCAAATCAATTCTTTGTTTTTCTTCTTCCTAAAATAATCTACGCTCTCTGATGGTGACAATTATAAAATAGGCGTATCTCTTATAGTCACCCATTTATTATCTATGTCGGTTTCTTCTCAAGTTACGACAATTTCATCTGAAGATTGCAGTTTTTCGAATATTAGCAATTTTAATGTGGTGTTCTTGCCGCAGTTAATCATTTCTCAAGTTTTTTAATACAAATATTTCAGAATATTTTTTAGCATTTGTTCCCCTCATAAGCGATAACCTTTCTCATATGTTCACATTGACCGGATGATGATCCGAATTGCAGTCCGTCCCTCTAACTGTTCTGACGTCGATGATACCAGTGTGTCATCATTTTTCCTCTAACACATGATATGCTATATCTGGTGCTCACGTTTCACCATCTGGAGAAGTCCAAGTGTATTTATGAATAATTTATGTTGAAGTGCCGAACTCTTATCAATAAGATTCTTTGATGTAGCCAGGGTAACTAATATAACCCCCACAGTCGTTACTATCTTCAAAAGACTGGATTTGCCTGTTGTCCTCCCGTCCCACTTTCACATTAAAATCTTCCAAGATAATTTTCATATGCTATCGTGAAATACTATCAAATACGCATTCTAATTCTTCATAGAACTCATCCTTATTCTTAACATCCTTATCTTCTTTGGAACCATGTAGATATACAATTAAAAATTATGTCGTTTACCACTTAGACTTATGTACGATAACCTAAAGATGTGCTAGTCAGAATGGGCGAAGGAAGAAAAAATGATGGAACTCATAAAGAAGAGGAAAATAAATTGGATTGGCCACTGGCTAAGAAGAAACTGCCTGCTGACGGTTGCCACAAAATGAGTTGTCAACGTAAATAAAGTTAGAGACAGAAAAAGACATTAGATGATATGCAATATTAAAATAAATGGTTTGTATGCGGATACAAAATGGAAAGCTGAGTTTATGAAAGAGTGGAGAATGCTGCGTTTGCAGTGAAAGACCTTCTCTTGGTCAGTACACTAAATATAGACATATATATATATATATATATATATATATATCCGCTCGCTATCAAACTAAACATCTAGTATAGCATAGAGGAACTCCCTTCGGACAAAGATCCCGTTCTGAATTCAGGTCTTGCTTTACCCTCATAGTATAATGCAAAGCTTCCTGATTCCTGACTACCTTCTCCTGGTCATCTAACTTCGTGTAAAACTACTATATCAAAGGGTGATTTACCTAATTCCCATATTATAATTCAATCCCTCTACTATTACACAAGTTCTTACTTTACAAGCCCCTAGGATCATGTCCCTGTGTTTGAGCCTTTGCCATGGGTTCACTTGAAGTAGTCCCCGTGTACGGTTGAACCGAATGGGGTACTATTTTACCTCCGGAAAATTTTACACAAGTTGAACGTATGTATACGTTTCAGCGGTTGCCTTTTTTTATCTGAAAAATCGTCACTTTTACGTCCAGTATACTTTTGTTTTGTCTTGATTGTCACCTTCGATCTGTCCTGCATGGATAACCATTTCGGTAGCATTGGTAACGCCGGCATAGCTCTTTGGTTCGTTCAAGCATGAAAGCTACTACACCACGACCAGATGAAGATTCCATGGCGAGGAAGAAGAGGGTGGGGAAGTATAACACTCAGGGTAAACCAAAACTAGAAGCGTGCACCAGGTTCTTTAGCTATGGTGTAAGCTACTGGTCTTGTATTTTGAACTCTGATATAAAACTCACCAACAGCTGGCCTAGCAAACCATTTAAGCTTGGAGAACCATAAAAGAAAAATGAAGTAAAATTAATTATCACCAGATTACTGTACAAAAACGTTAAAAAATTAAATGTTGAAAATTTACTTTCACGTCATGAATAATAAAAGTTTCCTAAGAATTAGGAATATAACAATTTTTAAAACTTATTTCCAAATTTTTTACGCATGTTGTCCGTTATACAAAAGTCAATACTAAACAATTAGTAATAATCTCTTAAAATTACCGCCATTGGTATAAAAAAGTGAACTAAAGCAAAACAGTTGTTTTAAATTACTTCACGGGCTGTTTTGTGAATGAAACTGAAATTTAAACAGATAATTGTACATATATTTCATTAAATTTTCTGAGAATATGAAAAAAAATTTTTAAAAGAAAGTTTGGTTTTAATAAAGTACAATAATGTACAACCTCAAAAAAATACAAAATTCCTTTTGACTGATGAGCAAAGTAATAAAAAAATAATTTTCAACATTTTAGGAGCAGAGTGGAAAATGGGCACCGAATAAAATTTCAGTTCATTATAGGCTAATGAAATGTTTCCAATTTATTTTAAATAATTGTTATATATCTACAATTATTTTATGTATCCTCAAGGAAACCGTGTAACATGTATCCTCATACAAATTTGAAATCTGGTTATAACATAAGTAAAATGAAAGCATTTGCCTTTATTTTGAGTTCTCATTTGTTATGTGAATTTATCAAAAGCTATAATCATGCTTTGAAATCAAGATAAAAATTTAATTACAAGAATAGGTTATAATTTTCAGCACTAGTGACGTAACGGATTACAAGGGAACGTGTATTCATCCGGTGACTAGTAGGGATGGAAAATATTTTGCCTGAAGGGTTTAGTGATTACAGATTAATGTTGGGATGATACCGTAACCGAAGAGGCACTCTCTAATCTGTAATTGGCTTTGTTACCGTGCTTCCCATCCTCTTCATGTTACAATGACAGCCAAAAATACCCTATTTTATTTTGGTAACTCGAGTCCAAAATATAGGTAGGAATCACTAAATGCACATCAGTAACGTAAATGAAACAACGATACCGTGACAGCTATCCTATGTGTGTCTATGTTACATCAACATCCAATGTGAACCATAATTCATGAACAACAGTCCTCATTGCCTGGTTTCCCCTTATAATATAAAATAAAAAACTAATAAAAATGTTCACATTACAAATTTTTAATGATGATATGTCACTTACGGTTAAGAAAAACAAATCATATTAGTACAAATTTATTGCAAAGTTAGCAATTATTTGGTCTAATTATGAATTGTTGGAATGACACTTTGCCGTTTTTACTTCCATTTTAATAGCTGGTTGACATTCAAGTTTTAAGTATCTTAACAACGCTGTGATCTCGGGGTAACATCGTTGTCTCGTTGGCAGTGGACCAAGTTCGATCTCAAGTCGGGACAAGGCACTGGGTAAGGTTTTACAGGAGTTTTCATCACCTTTAAGATAATTGTTGGGAAACTTCAATGTACGAACAATATATGACCATCATAGTCATCCTATCATGCTGACCTTGTTTAATATGAATTCTGAGTGAATGTTGTGTCTTGTCTTTATGGTTCGTACTATATCTGAAGTGGCCTAGCATTAAGCCTTCCTTGTGTGGTCAAAATAACATTAAGGATATATATATGTATATATATGTATATATATATATTTATTATTATTATTACCATTATAATTATTATTACCACTATTATCATTATCATTATCATTTTTATTATTATTATTATTATTATTATTATTATTATTATAACAAAAATAATAATTTTAATGCTTTATTTAAGCTGGCAGAGTTACTGTCTCACACAATAATTTTTTAATAACTGAGACGTGTATCAGTTAGGTTGTATTTTAATTTCGATGCAATTATAGTGTTAATTATTGTTTCGTTTTTTATATTATTACTAGACGTTGATAAATCATACGAACTGTCAAAAGGACGTACGGATACGTTTGTTCTCTCTGTATCTTACTATATTTTCAACCTAATAAAGTCTTGCTACTACTTACTTAAATACTATAACCTACAAGAAACCTGAGAATGGAATATGAGGCCTCTGCAGAGATTAATTAATTTTAAATAATATGAACATTGAAAGAAAATTAAATTCAATTACGACTATTTAAATTATGAACTTGTTTGCATCTCAAGAGGAAGCCATTTTTATTCAGAGGGCATAACAAAAGGTAGCACATAACAACATTGACATAACAAGGGGGAACGGGGCGAGAAGGAGGGCAAACTAGAGAATGTGAAAGGTTTCCCTTGGTGCGGTTATTGTACCTTCTTAGTATCAAAGCAATGCAAGTTTTAATTGAATATCTAGAAGCCGGAGCAGCTCTAGTATGTCATCTTATGGCAAGCAGAATACATATAGTGGCGCTGGGGGACGACTCTAGCATTTAGTATGTGCAGGCTAAGTGAAACTTTGATGGCATAGCACGAGTAGGGATGTGGGGTACCCATCCGATTGAATATGCATGGACTCGAGTCTCCAGAGATCTAGCACTTAGAGGGATATTCATACAGTACTGCCATTCAAATTTACTAAATATCACTACAGTGTTTGCGAGACTAAATTAATTCCTTTTCTCTTTTTTTTTCTCTCGCTCCAGCATTTTTTTATTTCTATCATTCCCCTGCGTGCTTCAAAAAACTCTATAGCTTCAGCCTGAATGACAGACATTTTAAGTAGAATATCGAATGAATTAATAAAATTCTAACTGATCTTTTGAATTTAATTTTTAGCAGGATGGAGGGAATGAGGTGAATATGGGATAAATTATGTAACTTTTTAAATGTAGATAATTTAGTAGATGTTCGTACGTACTCAAAGTAAGATTTTGCTGAGAGATTATTTATCATATTTCAATATTTAGTAATAATAATAATAATAATAATAATAATAATAATAATAATAATAATAATAATAATAATAATAATAATAATAATAATAATATTATTATTATTATTATTATTATTATTATTATTATTATTATTATTATTAATTTTCCAAAATTGTTGCTAAATTATAAACCGCACGCATAGGGAAATGTTGGACGTCCACACAAAAGAATGTCTGAACAATTTTAACAATTAACTTTCATGAAACCGGAACGAGCCAACATGCTTAATCCCAGGATAAATAATAATAATAATATAATAATTATTACTATTATTATCTGAAAAATCAATTTTTTCTCCCTACCAACTAAGAAGGTATTGTTGAAAAACTACGCTCGCCATTCCTAATCTAATCAATCAACAACTATCCGTGAAATTTCGTACACTATCTATTCGATTATATCCACCGCTGTGGTATCGAGGTAGCGTACTGCCTTGTCACGCAGCGGGTCCGGGTGGGCTTTTCCGGGGTTTTTCCTCACCTGTAGGAAAAATGTCAGGAAGTTTAGGGCCCAACTGTCTCCGAAAATCATCCGGCCTTCACCATCAACATCATCATCCTCCTTCACCGGTGTGGAAACAACGGCAAGCTACCACACCTATAATTCCCTAGTAAAGCTGCAAAACATAGCATGAAAATGCTATGATTGCAGTGTCCTCGGGCAGAGTTATTATGGAGGATAGATCTATTCGATTTTGCTGTTCACATTTTCAGAAAAAATCTCATCAGAATTGTAACTGAACATCAAATAAAAAATGTAATATAATAAATGCACATTATTGTCATTATTGTTAAGTATATTTCGTTAGTATGATAATAATAATAATAATAATACTAATAATAATAATAGTAATAATATTACATAATAATTCCACTTCATGGCAGTGGTGCCGTCTTCACGCTGTTTTGGCGTAACAAAAACAAGACGATTTTGAAAAAACTCCACAATAACTTCATTTAATTCTATGAACTATCAGTGACAGTTCACTCACAAACTGCTGTAATAAATTGATATTGATTAAAAGCTTATCTAGCACACAATTATCTTCAGTCTCTGACGCTTTCACTTGCCAAAGTGTCTTACATTCACAGTCATATTACGCTATTACTTCACAACTGACTCACTCCTCGTCCCTGGTAATGTTTATATAGGTTAGGAACGGAATCTTCTCGGCCCTTGTTCTAGACATTTGCAGTATGGAAATTTCTGGTCATCGATTCTTCCCGAAAGGAATGTAGAGGCTTAGGGAAATCTCCGGAACGGGAGTCTGGACGCTTCGGTGATCTGCGCGATTCTCTCGACTCGCAAGTAAGCGACTCACAAATCTATTTCTGCCTATGCGAGACCAATATTCTCGACGTTATCCGCGAAATCCAATTGCCTCTACTACTATTCGTTTAAATAATACTACTACTACTACTACTACTAATAATAATAATATTAAACGAATGAACTCAAATAGGCTTACAAAACAGATAATTGAATTCTACGAAAACAGAAGTAGAGCTCCAGTGGATACTATGAAGTGTATTGATGAAGTCCAAAAGGACTTAAAATTGGCAGGAATTACTAAAGAAGATATTCCAAACAGAGATATATTTAGAATAAAGGTGAATAAGTGGCAAGTTCACCAAGAGGACAAACCGAAGAAAGAAACTGGAAACTACTTGGGACAAGATGATAGAAAAAAAAGCTCATAGCAAAAGAGTGAAAATAAATTTGGGCTCAAAGGAGGAAACGGCCTCTAAGTACATTGCGTAGTCCTACATGAGCTCATCCGCAATAAAAAATAATAATAATAATAATAATAATAATAATAATAATAATAATAATAATTATTATTATTATTATTATTATTATTATTATTTCTTAACCTTAGTTTAACATCATTTTGAAGCATGTTTACACGCCCCACGTCACTGGACAATAATAATTCCATCCATTAACGTCTGGTCTTATATGTACTTTTATGTGCCACACATCACCCGGGCTTTACAGTGGTACGACCTGTCGGGAGAGGCATTTTAACTATGAATCACACACGTACTTTTTGTCCACACAGAAGGACATAAAGGATCTCGCCAAATGAGTGATCAGCTGAATGTCAGAGCCTCCTACGAGAAAACACATATTAAGTCGAAAACACATCGTTCTCACAAACATTCATAATAAACATGGAGAAAGGAGAATATGGTAATGATATTATGATGATCGGATGATGTTCGGAGAACATTTGGTTGTGTACGAGGCAGCGACACTACGCCAAGTCCACAGCGTTGGAAAATAAATAATCCATCCATCCATAGTAATTCTGCCCCAAGGCAGGTCCTTCACTGCAATCATAGCATTTTCATGCTATGTTTGCAGCTTTAATATTGAATTGTAGGTGGGGTAGGCCTTCCCCCACCCCTTGGAATACCTCGGTCGTCATGACCATACTCCCAAGTCCTATGTTCACGTCCACGTTCAAGTTCACGGTCCTTAAACCAACACGCCTAGGGAGAGGGTGTTGGAGTTGCAACTTCTGGGAATTGCTGAGCTTCGTAGTCGCCAGGTCGCTCATTCCTGACGACCCCACAGTTAGTCCACGGGCTCCATGAGCCTAGCCGGGAGGACTGCTGTCGCAGATCCACCGACCATTCCCCTGTTCTGCCTCCAGGGACGTGCCTGCAGCCGTTGTGAGACCGGCTAGGGTTACAAGCCCAACAGTGTGAGACTTTTAGTACATCCAGGTGCTCATCTCCTGGCGACCCCACAGTTTGTCGACGAGCCCGTAGGCTGAGCCAGGAACCAGTACAGTTGCTCCCCTCTGCACTGGTCCGAGCCGAGCCCTGGTGTGGCCCCAGGGACGCCTTCTGCTGCTGTTGTGGGCCAGCACGGAGCTTGCAAGCTCAAACAGATGAGCAAATAGTACGACAAGGCGCTGAACTCTTGCCTACCCCACTAATGGTTCACGAGTCCCTTGGACTTGACTGGGAGGACTGTCTAGCAGATACACCAACTTTTCCCCCAGTGCACCAGCTGGGGACGTGTTTGGTTGCTGAAGTTGGTCCAGCCTGAGCAATAGTATGTCAGGTCGCTCAACTCCTGACGACCTCACAGATTGTCCTTGGGTCACTCGGTTCCAGAGTCGGCGCTAAGTCCCACAGACCAAAAGACCGCGCTTCCTCCTTTCCCGAGCTTATTGACCTGGTGGTAATTCCCAGCATTACGCCCGGTATTGTCCCAACCAGATCGTTCGCAAGACTAAGCCTAGTCGAGTAGCTGGTGTGAGGCAGCCCACTGAGCAATGTAAGCATCCAGGCTGCTCATCTCCCATGGTGCCCCCACAGATGGCCTCGGGTTCCATTGAACCAAGAGAAAGGAGCTTCTGATCTCCAGTCTCCCACCGCTCCAACAACAGCGGCCCACGCTGCCGCTTGTGGGCCGGGACGTACAGGTTTGACAGCAGGCCCCTCTAATAAATTTTCCTGCTGACCCCACTCATGGTCTGCGAGTCCATCGGACTTGGAAGGGAGGACTGACTGGCAGATCCACCGACCTTTTCCCCACTACGCCACCGAGGGGACGCGTTTTCTGCTGGAGTGGGCGCAGCACGAGCTATGTAGTACGTCAGGTCGCTCGAGTCCTAACGACCTCACAAATGGCCCGCTGGTCCGGACTGGACCTAGCGGGGAGGAATGCAAGCAAACCACCGACCGTTCCCCTATCCGCCACACGATGACGCGCCCTGTTGCTTTTGTGAGCACAGCTGGGGCCCGACGGACCCCCAGGGTGTAGGTGGGGTAGCTTCCCATTGTTTCCACAATTAAATAATATTAAATACATAAATAGTAGCAATATTATCATCATTCGTTTTCATGGCAGCTGCCGCCGTCTTCCGGAAACCAAATGCCATTCCTCTCTGTCCATACATTGATCTTCCTCCATTCCTCTGATATTCATAGCTGATTGTACCCCTTCTATCCAAGTTTTCTTCGGTCTACCTCTCTTCCTCCGTTCCATTGGGATCCATTCCATAACAATTTTAGGTAAACTTTGTTCTGGCATTCTTTTGACATGGCCATACCACTGTAATCTTTTCTTTTCTATAATGTCTATGATGTCCGGCTCCTCTTGTACACCCATAATTTCCCTTATTTCTTTATTTCGTACTCTCTCCATTCTAGATTTTCCAGCTGATCTTCTTAAAACATCCATTTCTGTACTTAAAATTATTTTCATTTCCCTGGTAGGAATTTGCCAGACTTCAGCACCATATGTTAAAATGCTCTGAATTATGATTTGATATAATTGTAATTTTCTATTTTTTGTAATACTTTTACTCCACCAAACAGAGTTTAAAGCATTTATTGCTTGTTTTGTTTGTGAGATTCTGTTTTTAATTTCCACTGTGTTATCGCCTGAATGGTCTAATTTTGTTCCTAAGTAAGTGCATTCAATACTACGTTTTAGTTCTTCTCCATTGTTGAAATTTATATTTTCCATTTCTTCTCTTATACACATATATTTAGTTTTCTCAATGTTTATATAATGTCCCCATTTTTCATATTCTTCTTTAGTTTTTTAGCCATATATTCTATGTCATCGTGGTCTTATGCTATTAATACCTGGTCATCTGCAAAATTTAGTGAACATACATTTGTATTTTGGATGGGTATGCCCATTTTTTGACATATTTTCCTCCAGTCTCTTAGTACTCTTTCGAGATAGATTTTAAATAGAGTTGGAGATAAAACTGCAACCTTGCCTTAAACCTTTTGTAATAGTAAATCCATTTGTTATATGATTTCCAAATTTTATTTTCGAAATAGATCCTTCGTATAATACTTTTATGGCTTCTACTAATTTTTTGGTAATGTTAGATTTGTCTAAAGTTTCCCATAACATTTTTTGGTGAATACTATCATATGCCTTGGTTATTTTTTTTCTATCATTTGTGTTATGCAAAATATATTATCTGTGCATGACCTACCGCTTCTAAAACCAGGTTGTTCTTCCATTTCTTTATCCTGGTATTCTATATCAACCATTTTACTTAGTATACGTCTATATATTCTACTTAATGTACTCGTTACAGATATGCCTCTATAATGTTCACACTTTCTCTTGTCTCCCTTCTTATGTATCGATGTTATAATAGCGACTTTCCACTCTTCTGACACTTCTTCGCCATTTATTATGCTATTAAACAGTACAGTGATAATTTCCAATAACTTCTGACTGCCACTATTAATCAATTCCATAGCAATATTTTCTGGGCTGCATTACTATCATTTTTCATTCTCATAATTTCCTTTTTTACAGTATTTGTATCAATTTCGATTATGTTTCCTGTTTCCATCTCTGATAAATCGTCATTTTCTCCCAAAAATTCTTTTCGGTCCTCTACTAACAGTTTTTGTAATATTCTTCGCATTCATGTATCCCTATTAGGTTGAGAAGATTCTTATTTCTATTCGATGAACGTATACTATTTATAAATGTCCATGATTCAGAACCCTTCTTGCTTCTTAATATGTTAGTAGCAATAATAATGATTATTATTTATTTACTTATTTATTTATTTTAGCTTACCAAATTCTGACCATATGGTGTTTTCTTACACTTAAACAGAAAAGCATCACATAGATACTTAGAAATATGAAGACGCTACAGTGGAATCAATCAAACTATTCAGAACAAATGCTTATAATTCACCTTTCGCTCCCAAGTAAGTGCTCCTACTTCTACCTTATGCTCACAAGCAAATTCTTCAGTTTCATTCATGCGGCCCAATGTCTCATAATTTGATAGGATTTATTTGTATTAAAAACCTTAATTATATGCATGCAACAGTGCAACAAAAGTTGAAAATATGCTCTTAAAATTAATAAAAAATATGCACAAAAATTAATTTTCTTCTTGTAGTAAAATAAACTATTTTCTCACATCATTTTGTTAATAATTTTACGAAGAAAAAATTGTAATATTTTTACTTTTTCGCTGCTAATTGAAGTCAATAATTGTATTTCATAGTGTCATTCTCATTAATCGTGTCAGTTTTATGAAATATAAGTCAACAAACATTTAACGATCGCTTATAAATTTTTGTTAAAAAAAATAACCAAATATTTTTCTAAATTTTCTGGTAGAGAGCACTTCCTTCTGTCACTTTAAATGTGTTTGTACGAAGAGAATAATCTCTCCACTTCACATGAGGTCACAGGGCAGTATATCAAAGAGGCTGTCAGTCACAGAATAAGAATAAGAATTATATTGATTTAATAATGTGATAAACTGATAATAATTTATTTAAAATACTCACATGTTTGTCGCAGACTTGGCATAGGACAATTTTTTCCATTTGTTGTTAATGTAGGATTTCCACCAATCCACTGATGAAGCAAAGTTATTTTACTTATTTTTCCTTCGGCATTGAAAACATTTATCTTTGTCCACTAACACTCACATAATGGTATTTGAAAAAATAATTTAAACTTCTATTCCAGATTCGTTTTGTCACCGTGGTCAATGATGTACAACAGGCTTCTTTGTGTGAAATTAAGTGTATTTTTCACACATGAAAGTATATTTCAGGAATGATTTTTGAGGCTTTGTCGTGTATGCAGACAGTCTCAATAAAGCTGATGTTCAAACTTCAAAGAATATCTTACTTTTACTTTTACTTTTGAGGGCCTCTCCACTTTTCAGCGGTATTACCCTGTATTCCCATTCGCCATTCTTGCCTATCACGCCATTCATCCTCCTCCAGACCTCGGTCGTTCATCAATCTATGGATCTCTCCTCTCCAAGTTGTTCTTGGCCTGCCACGTTTCCTTCTACCTGAAGGTGACCCATTCCAAAAGAGTTTTGGGGGCCCCCTATCATCCTCGATCTTCTCCTGACATGGCCCATACCAACTGAAGAGCTCGTCTTTTTTCGATCCTTTCCACCACTGTCTCCTCCATATCCATCGTCTGCCTCACTTCTTCTTCATTTCTTCTTCTTTCCAACCTAGACACCCTGGCACTCGCGTCTTATTCCATCCAGCTCCACTGCCAAGATCTATTTTCTTTGTCCCTCTACCAAAGTCCATCCCTGAGCACCATAAGTCATTAGCCTTTCCACAACAGACTTCAAAAATCCTCTTTTCGTGTGGTTTGACATGGTCCTACGCCCACAGTACTCCATTCAACATTTTTATGATGGCTTAACGCGGCTTTGTACTCTACCTGCTATCCTACTTCAGCTTTACAACTCCCTGATTCATCACTAAGTGATCCCAAATATTTAAATTTTTTAACAGCTCCTAATATTTTTCCTAGGATAGGGATATACTCCCTCTCCACTTCCTCCTACTACAAGATATTCAGTTTTTTCCATGAAAACGAAAACAAGGGAATTACCACCAATAAACTGTCCATTGTTAGCAAGCACGTTCATCGCTTTCAAAATCTTCCTTTCAGGAAATGGTTTAGGCCAGATTACTTTATTGACCTGTTGAGATTTAAAACTGCAGACACTGTCACTGTTGTGCAAAAATGCGAAATAGGGATTCTGGCTTTCTGTGAAAACAAGATTGTCTTCACTTGCAAAAATATTACAATAAAGCAGAAACTTGTCATTTTATGAGGTTACAAACTAATATTTTAATATTAAATAGAGAAAAAAGTATAATATATGCACCAATATGCACATATTAGTGAAATATGCGCTAATTCATTGAATATGCAATTATATTCACTATAAAATTTTGTCAATTGATTCCAGATGACATGAAACGCATTTTTCTTTTATATGCATATGTTTATCTTTGAAGGAATAAAACATGCAAATATGCAGAAATCCGCCCTCTACTCATAATACGCAATGTTGACTTGATTATGAGAGTAAAACGTGTGCAAGTATAATAAAAGTAAGATATAAACCTGATTCTTAATTATGTTGTCAAAGGTTTCCGAAAGTTTGTTTTTTAAATATAATTTTGAAGTTTCTTATTAAAAAGTAATTTATTTTCTTTAATTACAACGCATAAGTTAATTATTGAGTTTCGATTATTTATAAATCTGGTACTCCTCTGTTATATTTTATTAACATCCGTCTAAAGGTTAATAATTGTCTCTCTGTAGTTTCCGTACAATATCGCAAAAAATTCGCGGCAGCCCCGTCTGGGATCCCAAGATCAAATCCTGGCGTTTCTGGAAGGCATTGGAGGCGGGCCATACCGCGATTTTTCTGGTTTTTCCCCAGGGTTCTCCCGTATACCGCATTTCATCCCGTCAATGCTCTTCACTTCTCATCCCTCCCCTATCATATCATTTCATCTTCATTTATTCACTGTTACAATTTATATCACCCTTCACTTCATCACATTTAGGAAAAAAATATACTTATGTTTAAAACATGTGGTTGTGGTGATCCAGGGGGGGAGATATTCATGTATTTCCTCAATCTAAGTTTACACTTATCTATGGCATTCTGCAATAAAAAGTAAAGAAAAATAGAAATCCATATTTGGTTTAAATATGTTCCTTACGAATATATAAGCTTATGGTGGGCCGCGGTGGTCTTGTTATTACCTATGTTCCTTGCATCTAGTGCCGAGGGTCGCGCGTTAAAATCCGGTTGGGATCGGTGGATTTTTATGATGAAAAAATCCAAGGAATAAGTTCTCCGAGAGGGACTCTAAACCGTGGGCTCTGAGTTTCAGTATTCTCATGTTCATAAAAGAAACTCAAGTCTGATGATATATCTGAGCGAAATTTTACCAATGTTCATCAATCAGAGTAACACATTAGTTTCCTACTAGATATATTCACGAGGCGACGTACTAATCCCTTTGCTAACATCTGTAGGGAAACAGGCGACAACTAAATTAGTCTGACTAAGAGGGTTGTCATTTGTGAAGAAGGCCTAACTGTATCTCCCACAATGTGAAGAAGGGGATCAATCATATAAGCTTAAGTAGAATTAATAATAGTAATTGTTGGGGTCTGTATATAAATTGATTACACTTATTATCAGGATTAATAGTGGGTTGGACTCAGGTAAAATCGTGATACTGGTAAACATATGATATTTTCTTATATCTATGGTCAGTAGGATGTGAGAGCAATCGTCAATAATTCTTGGCTTGGGATGTCGTATGCTGCCTTCGCTGTGGTCTTGACATTCTGCTGTCTACAAGCTTCTGTTTTGTGTAGGATAGTACCTCGTGTTCTCCCATGTCACGAGTTTACCTGAGTTCATCCCATTGTGTTTTGTGTATAAACGTATGAGTTATTTGTATGTATTTTGCATTAGGGCCTATATTGAATTTTTTGGTTCTATTATTTATTGTAACTGTTTATATGTGTAATATTGTGATCTCTACTTTGCATATTTGTGCTAAGTGGAAGAGAAAGCCTCATGGGCGTATCGAAAAACTAAAATATTATTATATTATTTTTGCAAGCATTTTTTAAAAAATAATAATTATCGTTTTATATATCAACGTAATATGTCCACCGCCGTGGTCTGGCAGTAAAGTTGTTGCCTTGTATGCAGCGGGCCAATGTTCGATCCCTAGTTGGGACAAGGTTTTTGGTAAGATGTTGTGTTTTTTCTCACGTGTAAGACTAATATCAGGAAACTTTAAGGCCCAATTGTCTGGCCCTAACAAATTTTCCACATTTTATTCGCCTAGTTTAATAAGAGTGTGTGAGTAGATAGTATATCCTGTCTTCAATGTTTGTGTTGTCTCCCAGGTGGCCCTGGTATTGAACATATCACTCATCCTAAGAGGCCCTCCATATCCTTGTATGGTCAAACAAGTACGAGTATGATCAAGAGTTTCGAATCTTCTTCCAACAGGTCGTGTCCCTCTAAGGACCGAGTGACGTGAGGCACGTAATGGTACCTACAAAGGGAGAGATTAAACTAAGTTAGAAACTGGGAGACGATTTGTTTAATAAGGCAATGTTACCAAATTATTTATAGCTTCAAATTTGTTAACGCAAAATTGTATATTGTCCACCGCTGTGGTCTCGGGGTAGGGTCACTCCCTCGTACACAGAGGGCACGGTTCAACCCCCCGGACGGTACAAGTTTCGTGGGTTATTATTATTATTTTATTGCGGGATGCTTCCTCATCCGTAATACAAAATACCAGGAATATTTAAGGCCCCAAACCTTCCAAAACATCACCTAGCCATAATAACCATTATCTTATTCGTCATGTTTACTCTGAATGTCTAAGTTTATTTCGTCTTGAGTGTTTGTGTTATGTAGACGGAGGCTCTGCATTGAGCTGATCACTAATTCGGGAAGGCTCTCCACGTCCTTGTGTGATCAAAAAAATAAGATATATGATCCAAATTTTTAAATCGCTCTCCCGAGAGTTCGGTCCAATGTAATGGACGGGGGCGTGTGGCACGTTAATGTACCTATAAGGTGTGAGGTGGAGATGGAAAAGTAGAGGTTATTTAATTTTAGATTGTCTTATAATGAATTAAGTAATTGTGAAGTTACTAATTGAGTGAGTTTACCATGATTTATTCTTATGTTGTCGAAATTTGGGTTTATTATTTATCTGTATGGTATATTGTTATGTAACTTTCCACTTTCCAGTCATTTCATATGACAGTACAGTACTGAAATGAAATACGGTATAAAATAAATTAATGAACTATGCATTAAGTAAAACTGAACAAAGAGAACAGACCTCAAATCACATAATATTTCTGGCGCTGAAGAAATCGAACGTTTCGTGAAAATAATAATAATAATAATAATAATAATAATAATAATAATAATAATAATAATAATAATAATGTTTTATTTATTCTGGCAGAGTTATAGCCATAAGGCCTTCTCTTCCACTCAACCAGAACAAATATAAATAAATATTTGACAAATATTGATAAACACTATAGCTACCAATTATAAACAGTTAAAGGTACATTAAAATGTAGCAATGTAAATGTCATGTACAAACAACATTTTATACGATAATAACAATAATAATACTTACGATAATAATAATAATAATAATAATAATAATAATAATAATAATAATAATAATAATAATAATATAACATTGATAAAAAATATTGTTTTCCTTATTCCGGCTTTTACAATGACTATACATTTTTCCGGTACTCATGGGTTTTCACAGTTATCTACACATTTGTTCAAAAGTTTAACACTTTTTCTAGTCCTTGGTTTGTTCATCCACATATCTCTTTCTTCTATTTCCCATTCCATCTTAGTTTCATTGATTCCCTGAATCCACGTAATATTTGGTCTACCCTGCTCTTTCCCTTCTTTTTTTCCTCCCTGTGGTTCCCAATCCATGATTATCTTAGGTAGTCTTCCTTCTCCCATCCTTCTAATGTGTCCGTAACAATTTAATTGTTTCTTCGTTATAAAATCTAATATTGAATATTGTACCTGCATTTTTGCTTTTATATATGTAATTTCTGATTTTATCCTTCCTGAATATTCTTGCAAGCAAACCTCTTCCAGTAGTCCATTTTCAGTGGCGAGTAATTTGATAAAAATATTAATATGATAATAATATAATGATAAGAATAATTATTATGATAATAATAATATAAATATGATATATTATACGTGAAACACCAATTAACATATGTACCTTACACTGGTTATGTAAAGTTCGTTAAAATAACTAAGTTATGAAGCCACAGTATTGAGAATGTTGTGAAGAAACATTTGTTATATCGTCAAAGGGGTGTAGCTGAGATTAAAGACACTTAACAGACCCCCTGTTGCATGAGCACCTCAATTTTCTATACAATTAAAGGCCATAAACGCCTCTATAGTTGCATCATTGTCTCACAGATAGAGTAGGCTACATTAATTTGTAAGAACAGGATTCGATCTTCAATTTTCATAAGAAAAGTGATATCAAAACAAAAATAAGCTGAATCTTCTAATCAAAGCATATTACATTTTACATTGACTCTTTCTCTACAATCATGCTTAATTGTGGAATTACATGAATGCCCGGAGCACAGGACATGCTGTGTTACCCTAGAAAATGTTATTATAATTATCTATAGCACTGCCATAGGCATGTGTATGTTTTATTCTCTCCGGATTTACATGCTATTCAGGAAATATAATTTACTGCATATATATATATATATATATATATTAAATAATCTGAGTCTCCATCCATCTCGTTTTTATTTCGGAAATATAACATTATGAAAAAAGAAACTTGAAACATAATAAATATCAATTGTAAACAAAACCTTCAATCCATATTTCCCGAATACATAAAAATATTTCAACATGAATAGTTAATCAATATTTCAGACCACTAAACACAGTCAATAAAATGAATGCACTAACGATGTAGCTGCAATAAATACTGAATATATTTATGTCACTTGGTAAAAAAAGAGAAGGATTTTCTCGGCATGGAGAGTATTCTCGTCATTGAAATTCATACTAATGGGTAAATCATTACACCGGAAACTGATGTTGGAAACCCTGGACTCTCGTATTTCTCCAACACTGTAGTACGGAAACCATACTTGGAGTCTGTTAGAAGCCCAAATGAACAGCAATAGAATTTGCCAACGAAATATAGAACGGAAGATAATGTAGATATCCCTAAGGGACAAAATACCTACAACCGAGGTAAGGACGATGACAGGACTAGCCGACGTATCTCAAAGAGTAAACATTCTGAAAAGGAAATGGGGAGGTAATGTTGCAAGACTTCCAAATAGCAGATGGGTTTACACATGTAACATGTGGGACCTTCGAAATGGCGGAAGAGGAAGCAGAAGCCGAAAACGGAGTGGACAGTCTCATTCAGGAAAATCGCTAGAGTCCTTATGGTCCAACATAGCACGAAACCTGTAAACTTGGAGGTGCTTGCAAACATAATTGGCATCGGACAGTGAAACCAATCTCAAATGTGAAAACTTTAGGAAGAGCATAGATAACAGTCCAGCGTAACTGTGTGGTAGGGTACGTTATAAAGTGAAAACCCGCATTAGGTCAATAGCTCATTTGGATTAACTCGGCATTTGAGAAAACCCACTTAGCGTAGGCTCTAGATTTTAATGCAATATATGTGACTATATACATTCATGCATGCCCTTATAAATGACATGATCAATAGAGTCATTTAAAGACACGAATGAATGGATTAAGTCTTCTGCGTCTGGATAAGAAAATGATTTTTTTTAAATTCCCAAGAACATTATTCTATTAAAAATTACTGAATTTATTTTTTCAATTTTTTTTGTAAAAAAGAAACTTAAGTAGAATTTCACTGCTACAAGGAGTCAGTGAATTTAAAATCCTTCACTAATAATTAAACTTTGTTCAAGGATCGTAAATTGACATTTTCCTATATAAAACATAACTTAAAAAATGAAGATTACAACGATGATCGGAGCGGCTATTCAATTATGAAAAATTATGTATTTTTCAGGATATATTTTTGCAATATTTGTAGATAAGTATAGTTGAATTTTTTCCACAAACGTTTGGCAATATAACAAGTAGATGCAATATTGATTCTACTAGCAAAATCTGTAAATCTTCATTAAAAAAATTGATTTCTCTTATACCGCATATAAAACCTTAATATGGCCTGTATTCCATCATTATTAGAAACAACATGGAATGGTGAATGTATGAAAAATCGCACTTTTAAATTATTTATATTTATATTCATTATTCAAATTCAGATCTACATTACACTGGCTAAATAATTGTCCACCCCTATGATTAACAGATATGGATGTGAGGCCAGCGGCCGTCTGATGGTCCAAGGGCATTCTAGGCTTATGACGCCAGTAAATAAATAAATAAACTAATAATTTACCAAGCTCTGTGGAATCGTGATGAGGTAAATATCGAATAATTTTGTTATTTAAGAATGTTTGATTTGATCTAGGCTATAAATCGTTATTTTACACTGTTTGAGGAACAGATGGACATTAAGTGTAACAGTAGGGGTCCACACAATTTTTTTAAAATTATAATATTAACATTAATGACAATTTTCTCGATACTCAAGCTGTCTCTCTTTCATTCAGTGTAATTCTTTTTGCATATGACTGAAATTCTAATTTCAGATTGTAAAAGAATGGACAAAAGGGATTGTTTAATTTAACCCATTAAATGATGTTATTTTATTTATTTATTTATTTATTTACTTATTTAATCTTTTATTCCTGCGTTGCTTGATCGAAATAGACACTGAAAAAGGAATAAAAATAAAAATAAATAAATAACCTTGAAATAGATTGTATATTTTCAAGGGAGGTACCACTCAGTTTTTACACTTCGATTTTCTTTTTGTGTCATACACCAAAACAATCAACATTTCTCACACAGCACTGCTTTTGCCACTCGGTTTTTACATTTTGATTTACTTTCTGTGACAGACAACGAAACATCTGTTCATTATAGATAGACAACGAAACAATCAACATAGAGTCCAACAATGCACACACAGCACTGCTTTTCTAAATTTTTCTTGTATACAGCAAATTTTCTTTGTTTGCTTAAGGTCGTGCGTTAAATCATATGCCCGGTCCCGGAAGTCCAGCCTTATACTGGGACACGTAAAGTATATGCCTTCGTGAATGATGGATGTCCTACTCGTTTTGAATAAGAAATATCGCAGAACTGAACAAGATAGACCCTTGCCACCATCCTTCTGAATTGGAGTGTAAGAATATTTTCATTAACGAAGTAGTAGATGACGCGAGCGTTGACCAATGATACATTCACTGCGTAGATGAACAATGTAAAATACCATTTGTTACCTCGAATTTTCACACGGTACTATTACACATTTTTAACTTAAGAGTAACTAGGCTATAGGCGTACTGCGCGAACCCTATATGCAACCACTGGAGGAGAATATTTCTCCATGGAGAAATAGATGGCCTGGTCATGTATCTCGAGCTACACGTAGGATACCTCAGTATATGCTCATCCTCAGAGAGGACGACGACGACCTGGTCGTCAACACAAATAGCTGGGATAGAAACAGGTAAAACAAAGTGTATCATTATTCGAAATATGAAGAACATAATCATTTTTAATTATAATTATTGTATTCTATTATATTACATTTATTGTATAGATTGCGGTCCATTGCCACGGTTGAACCGCTCATATTTTAAGTACTTTTACGTGCAACACACCACCCAGGCCATACAATGGCACCACCTGTCGAGAGACAAATTTTAAACTATAGACCACACACATGTTTTTTTACCACACAAGGTCATGGAGAGCCTCTCCGAATGAGTGATCAATTCAATGTCAGTGCCACCTCCGAGACGACATAATATTAATACGAAACCCACAATTCACACAGCTACCTTGTGTACTACACATGGTGAATAATGGGGAAATATTATATTTGTAACGACCAGATGCATTTTCAGGGACCGTTTGGGCCTTAACGTTATCTGACATTTGTCTTATAGGTGAGGAAACCACCTTAAAACACAATCACCAGGAAACTTGTCTCGAACTGGAATCGAACAAGGACCGCTGCGTATGATGCAATGGCGCTACCCCGAGACCACAGCGGCGGACATATTTATTGTATAGATAAATTATTATAAACGTTAGCAATATTATTTTCACGACATTTCTCTTCTTACCGCAACTTAATACATAAATTATATTTTCCATTAATCAGAAATTAAATACAAACCTAAGTGGCTGTATAATATTATTTAACATTTTATCCAGTATTTTATGTATGTGTCGCTCTATAAAGAGCTCATCTCATTAGCGACGAATTTAAATTCTAGGTGCAAAATGACCCAAAAATTGCTCGTAGGTCTCATGTTTCAGGCTTGTGATTTTTTACGTACCGTAATTTTACGATAATCAAACCAACGGCTTTACTCCTCTTCGAAAGGTTGACTTACTCAAAAATCAAGCTCTTGCAAATATATTCCGGCCGGGTTTGAATCCGCGAACCTCGCAACTATTTGCGAGCAATGTAACCAATATTCCACAAGACTGACGGTATATTTTTTTATTTTTATTTAGCATCAATGGCAACATTGTGTTCGAAATTTTGATAGGATCATATTGGTTGTGTGGTTTTATTGCTCTTTGTAACAGTAGTCATCAGTTTTATGAAGCCATATATTGACTTAATATTGACGATATTATGAAAAGATGATTGTGATTAAATTGGAACTGGTAACTAATTTAAACCCAATATTTATCTTGAAGATTGAGGAAAATCTGGAAACTAATCCGAGTCAGATTGACCTCAGTGTTTGAACCCGTGACCTATTGAACACGAATTTCAAACCTTAGCGTGTGATTGAATTCGGTTATAATTTTAGTTTTTCATGTGGCGAAGACTACATAATAATGAGCTACATGATCTTTATAGTACACTAGATATAAAAAGGATAAGTATGTCTCCACACTGCGATGGGAAGACATGTGGCATGAATGGGGAATGAAAGAGGGGCATGAACGCTTCTTGTAGGAAAATCATATGGAAAACGCCCAATTGGTAGACCAAGAATGAGAGTGGAGAATAAATTAACCATGATTTGAGGGAAGTAGATTATACAGGGCATAATTGGAAAACATTAGCTCAGGATTGGGATTAGTGGAGTGCTTATGTCCGTACGGCCATGAACATATGGGTTAGATACTGCAAGTCGGTTAGTTAGAAAGTTTTGATACAAATTAAAATTGCACCTACGTAGTATTAGTTCTCATTTGAATTAAAATAGCGAGATATAAACTACCACAATTTATATTTATTTCAAGCACAAACATTTCTAAGGGCTTTCACTTCCCGAGAAAATATGATAGCAATATTTATTAATTTCTTAGTTGAATTGTCATAGACTATATTTTCTGGGTGTGTCTTCTTTTAAGTTTTGTTTCTTATCAATACTAATGAAATTGATTTTCAAAACCGTTGAGGTGGAGAGTCATAAAATGAAGCAAGTTAAAATATACCTTCTTAGGTAAGATCCGTCGTCCTCAACTTATAAAATATGTATTCTTTATACCTGTAGGTGTTTCAGAACATCCGTTCCATCTTCAGCAGGTCCCTCTTCGCTACAACATCCAACAGCATCAAACATCATACTGGATGTTGTAGCGAAGAGGGACCTGCTGAAGATGGATCGGATGTTCTGAAACACCTACAGGTATAAAGAATACATATTTTATAAGTTGAGGACGCCGAATCTTACCTAAGAAGGCATATTTTAACTTATTTTATTTTGTTTGGTAGCCTGTATTCTAATTCTATACTCTACAAATGCCGGAATAGAATCGGCACGTGATATCATGTCTACGTCACAATATACCTAGTTCTGTTCTGCCATGTAAGTGGTGGCGTTTGGATCAACTATCGTACGACGAGTGAAGTGTATAATCAAGATAGGCAGATTATATAAAATTTGATCAAGTTTTGTGAAGTAATAGTGTTGAATTCATTTCTTGTATCCTCCTCACTTTTCATGTTCTGTGTACTGCACGCTCTGACAGGGGAACTGTCAACCATTGCATGCCGAAACCTATCTTGAAATTTCCCCAAAGAAGCGTTGTGATGTGCCAAGGCTGTGTCAAAAAAGTATCTGACGCTTTTAACTGCAAGACACAGAATTCGAAATCAGAATCCAGGAATGGCAGCCCACTGCCGCAAGCAATTGGACATCCCTGCTTAAATAGTGCAGTGTGTTTTATGACGGCGCGTGGCGCGAACGGCAGGTTTTTTTAATATAGTATAATCTACCAAGTCACGAGTTGTATTATTTTCCAGTACATTTAATGAGAGATTTGACGCTCGATTTTAGTGCCTTCCAGTTAAAAAACGGCAGATCATTTCTTGGACACGCCCTTGGTATATCACGACGCAACTCTGGGAAAAATTTCATGGTAGGTTTCAGCATGCCATGGTGGACAGTTCCTCTTATGTGTTACCGCTCGCTATACTATCGACACTCTTATATCGTATTCCAGCTTTTGTAGATTAATACAATGGACGCAGTTGAAAGTAAAATGAGAGTTTTATTCAAAAATATATTGAGAAAAAGAGAGAAATAAACAGAGGGAGGGGAGAGAGAGAGAGGGGGAGGGAGGGTGAGAGAGAATGAGGGGCGTAGAAGGGAGGGAAAGTGTCGTGTTAACTTAGTTTTTGTGTACGAGTTTATCTGCATATTTGTGTGCCTGCATGCGTGCGTGCGTGCGTGTGTGTGTGTATTAATCATATTTTGTGTACAATAATCGTAGAACAGGAATACGCACTAACGGTCTAACAGGCCCATAAGCTCTGTTATTGCCAACAAATGCATTTTTGAAACAAAATGTGAATAATTTCAAGACCTACAAGTAGCCTAGCTGTGTTCGTCCTATGGACCAGTTATTATGCAACAAGTAGCAGTGTTCGTCCTATGAACTAGTTATTATGCTACAAGTAGATGTGTGCGTCCTATGGACCTGTTATTATGCTACAAGTAGCGGTGTTCTTCCTATGAACCAGTTATTAAGCTACAAGTAGCTGTGTTCGATCTATGAATCAGTTATTATGCTACAAGTAGATGTGTGCGTACTATGGACCAGTTATTATGCTACAAGTAGCAGTGTTCTTCCTATGAACCAGTTATTATGCTACAAGTAGCTGTGTTCGTCCTATGAACCAGTTATTATGCTACAAGTAGCAGTGTTCGTCCTATGAACCAGTTATTATGCTACTAGTAGCTGTGGTCGTCCTATGAACCAGTTATTATGCTACAAGTAGATGTGTACGTCCTATGGACCAGTTATTATGCTTCAAGTAGCAGTGTTCGTCCTATGAACCAGTTATTATGCTACAAGTAGCTGTGTTCGTCCTATGAACCAGTTATTATGCTACCAGTAGCTGTGGTCGTCCTATGAACCAGTTATTATGCTACAAGTAGATGTGTACGTCCTGTGGACCAGTTATTATGCTTCAAGTAGCAGTGTTCGTCCTATGAACCAGTTATTATGCTACAAGTAGCTGTGTTCGTCCTATGAACCAGTTATTATGCTACAAGTAGATGTGTGCGTCCTATGGACCAGTTATTATGCTACAAGTAGCAGTGTTCGTCCTATGAACCAGTTATTATGCTACAAGTAGCTTTGTTCGTCCTATGAACCAGTTATTATGCTACAAGTATATGTGTGCGTCCTATGGACCGGTTATTATGCTACAAGTAGATGTGTTCGTCCTACGGACCAGTTATTATGCTACAAGTAGATGTGTTCGTCCTATGGACCACTTATTATGCTACAAGTAGATGTGTTCGTCCTATGGACCAGTTATTATGCAACATGTAGCTGTGTTCGTCCTTTAAACTAGTTATTATGCTACAAGTAGATGTGTTCGTCCTATGAACCAGTTATTATGCTATAAGTAGATGTGTGCCTCCTATGGACCAGTTATTATGCTACAAGTAGCAGTGTTCGTCCTATGAACCAGTTATTATGCTACAAGTAGATGTGTTCGTCCTATGGACCAGTTATTATGCTACAAGTAGATGTGTGCGTCCTATGAATCAGTTATTATGCTACAAGTAGATGTGTGCGTACTATAGACCAGTTATTATGCTACAAGTAGATATGTGCGTCCTATGAATCAGTTATTATGCTACAAGTAAATGTGTGCGTCCTATAGACCAGTTATTATGCTAGAAGTAGATGTGTGCGTCCTATGAATCAGTTATTATGCTACGAGTAGATGTGTGCGTCCTATGAAACAGTTATTATGCTACAAGTAGCTGTGTTCATCCTATGAATCAGTTATTATGCTACAAGTAGATGTGTGCGTCCTATGGACCAGTTATTATGCTACAAGTAGAAGTGTTCGTCCTATGAACCAGTTATTATGCACAAGTAGCTGTGTTCGTCCTATGAATCAGTTATTATGCTACAAGTAGATGTGTGCGTCCTATAGACCAGTTATTATGCTACAAGTAGCTGTGATCGTCCTATGAATCAGTTATTATGCTACAAGTAGATGTGTGCGTCCTATGGACCAGTTATTATGCTACAAGTAGCAGTGTTCGTCCTATGAACCAGTTATTATGCTACAAGTAGCTGTGTTCGTCCTATGAACCAGTTATTATGCTACACGTAGATGTGTGCGTCCTATGGACTAGTTATTATGCTACAAGAAGATGTGTGCGTCCTATAGACCAGTTATTATGCTACAAAGTAGCTGTGTTTGTCCTATGAATCAGTTATTATGCTACAAGTAGATGTGTGCGTCCTATGGACCAGTTATCATGCTACAAGTAGCAGTGTTCGTCCTATGAAACAGTTATTATGCTACAAGTAGATGTGTGCTTCCTATAGACCAGTTATTATGCTACAAGTAGCTGTGTTCGTCCTATGAATCAGTTATTATGCCACAAGTAGATGTGTGCGTCCTATGGACCAGTTATTATGCTACAAGTAGCAGTGTTCGTGCTATGAACCAGTTATTATGCTACAAGTAGCTGTGTTCGTCCTATGAACCAGTTATTGTGCTACAAGTAGATGTGTTCGTCCTATGAATCAGTTATTATGCTACAAGTAGATGTGTGCGTCCTATGGACCAGTTATTATGCTACAAGTAGCAGTGTTCGTCCTATGAACCAGTTATTATGCTACAAGTAGCTTTGTTCGTCCTATGAACCAGTTATTATGCTACAAAGTATATGTGTGCGTCCTATGGACCGGTTATTATGCTACAAGTAGATGTGTTTCGTCCTACGGGCCAGTTATTATGCTACTAGTAGATGTGTTCGTCCTATGGACCACTTATTATGCTACAAGTAGATGTGTTCGTCCTATGGACCAGTTATTATGCAACATGTAGCTGTGTTCGTCCTTAAACTAGTTATTATGCTACAAGTAGATGTGTTCGTCCTATGAACCAGTTATTATGCTATAAGTAGATGTGTGCCTCCTATGGACCAGTTATTATGCTACAAGTAGCAGTGTTCGTCCTATGAACCAGTTATTATGCTACAAGTAGATGTGTTCGTCCTATGGACCAGTTATTATGCTACAAGTAGATGTGTGCGTCCTATGAATCAGTTATTATGCTACAAGTAGATGTGTGCGTACTATAGACCAGTTATTATGCTACAAGTAGATATGTGCGTCTATGAATCAGTTATTATGCTACAAGTAAATGTGTGCGTCCTATAGACCAGTTATTATGCTAGAAGTAGATGTGTGCGTCCTATGAATCAGTTATTATGCTACGAGTAGATGTGTGCGTCCTATGAAACAGTTATTATGCTACAAGTAGCTGTGTTCATCCTATGAATCAGTTTATTATACAAGTAGATGTGTGCGTCCTATGGACCAGTTATTATGCTACAAGTAGAAGTGTTCGTCCTATGAACCAGTTATTATGCACAAGTAGCTGTGTTCGTCCTATGAATCAGTTATTATGCTACAAGTAGATGTGTGCGTCCTATGGACCAGTTATTATGCTACAAGTAGCAGTGTTCGTCCTATGAACCAGTTATTATGCTACAAGTAGCTGTGTTCGTCCTATGAACCAGTTATTATGCTACACGTAGATGTGTGCGTCCTATGGACTAGTTATTATGCTACAAGAAGATGTGTGCGTCCTATAGACCAGTTATTATGCTACAAGTAGCTGTGTTTGTCCTATGAATCAGTTATTATGCTACAAGTAGATGTGTGCGTCCTATGGTCCAGTTATCATGCTACAAGTAGCAGTGTTCGTCCTATGAAACAGTTATTATGCTACAAGTAGATGTGTGCTTCCTATAGACCAGTTATTATGCTACAAGTAGCTGTGTTCGTCCTATGAATCAGTTATTATGCCACAAGTAGATGTGTGCGTCCTATGGACCAGTTATTATGCTACAAGTAGCAGTGTTCGTCCTATGAACCAGTTATTATGCTACAAGTAGCTGTGTTCGTCCTATGAACCAGTTATTGTGCTACAAGTAGATGTGTTCGTCCTATGAATCAGTTATTATGCTACAAGTAGATGTGTGCGTCCTATGGACCAGTTATTTTGCTACAAGTAGCTGTGTTCGTCCTATGAACCAGTTATTATGCTACAAGTAGCTGTGTTCGTCCTATGAATCAGTTATTATGCTACAAGTAGATGTGTGCGTCCTATGGACCAGTTATTATGCTACAAGTAGCAGTGTTATTCCTAAGAACCAGTTATTATGCTCACCCCAGTTCCACGGTTTGAGGAAACAAACGCTATCCTTATTGATGATTTTTGTGGCCCAAATATCCTGAGTGTCTTGCGAATGAAGAAAACCTAATCGTATGTCCAATATCGTAGTTTTACGGAACGTAAAATAAACTCAAATCAGAATGAAGGAAGCCCTTTCATGGCCAGAATTGAATTGCGTCGCTAATGAGATGAACTGTTAAAGATAGAAGTTAAATAAAATTCTAGCTAACAGAAATATCCAAGCTGATAGTACATGTAATAAACTCGCATGCCACCATGAAGAGCGGTCACATGTTTAGACTAATACTTTTACTTCCAATTTTTAATATTTTAATAAATTTTCGATAAACATTTTGTTCTTTAGGCCTCCATTTTAAGTATTCACCTTATTCCATGTGTAGAAGACAACTCGATAGTTCGTATTCTGAAAATTGTTGTCAAGTAGTACAATGAAAATGTGTTTCTGTAGTGTAGTGAAGTTTCCCTTCCTTAGTGATGCCAGGAGGAATGTGACAACACTCAAGTACAATGTGAGGATGACAGCTTCCTTCTTCTTTTGTTCTCTGACTCAAGTACCCGCTTCTTCCATTCAGCCGAATTAATTTATTTAATAGTTACGAAAGGATATAATGTAGTGACAACACGATAATTGTTCCACCAGCATCCATAATAGCAATAATGATAATAATAATATTAATAATAATAATAATAATTATTATTATTATTATTATTATAACAATAATAATTATTATTATAACAAAACAAAACTATTAATAATAACAGTAATAATAATAATAATAGCAATAATAATAATTATTATTATTCACTAACACCGTTATGGACACAAATGAAAACATTATTTTGTCCTTAACACTCACCAATAATCCCTAAAACAAAATTTCATTACCATCCACACAGTTAATATATCTCAGTGTCGTCCCATGAAATATAGGAACAAAAATTGAACAGTGAAATCAAAACATACCAAAAGTCTTGATATTTATTCGTAAGAGTAATAAGGAGTAAAATAATAATAATAATATTAATAATAATAATAATAATAATAATAATTATAATTATAATAGCAATAATAATAATATGGGAGGCTATAAGAGATACTATTAAATTGTCAGCATCAGAAAGCATTGGTTGTTTAAAAAAGAGGCAAAACAAGAAATGGTTTGATGAGGAATGTGCCGACATCGTAAAGAAAAGAAAGCTAGCAAAAATGAAATGGTTACACGAGCCAAATGAGGTAAATTTAGAGCAATTGGGTAGTGTTAGACGGGAAACCACCAAGTTACTAAAGAGTAAGAAGAGGGAATATTTGAGAGAGAAGATTAATGATCTTGAAATGAATGCAAAAAATAGGAACATTAGAGAATTATATCAGGAATTAGTATAGAGAAGAAAGGGTTTCAGGCTAGAACAAACATAATTCGGAATGAAAATGGGGATATGATTGCAGATTCCAAGAGTATATTAATAGATGGAAAAGTTATTTTAATCAGCTATTAAATGTACATACAGAACAGGACATTGAGGAGGATAAGTTACAGACAGCAGAAATGCTAGTCGCAGAGCCAAGTGCATTAGAGGTTGAAATGGCAATTGAAAAATTGAAGATGTATAAAGCATCAGTTCAGATGAGATCCCAGCAGAACTGATAAAATCAGGGGGAGAAAAATTGATGGACAAGATACGCTGGTTGCTTACTATGATTTGGGAAAAGAAGCTCTTCCAGATGAATGG
Organism: Diploptera punctata; assembly: GCA_030220185.1. Taxonomy (NCBI): domain Eukaryota; kingdom Metazoa; phylum Arthropoda; class Insecta; order Blattodea; family Blaberidae; genus Diploptera; species Diploptera punctata. The sequence continues at coordinate 230,665 of JASPKZ010005315.1, forward strand.
AAGGAATCAATTATCGTACCAATTTATAGAAAGGAGATAAACTGATTGCAACAACTATAGGGGCATCTCATTACTTTCAACTTCGTACAAAATTCTAACAAATATATTAGTAAGCGACTTACTCCCTATATTGGTGACATTCTAGGAGATCATCAATGTGCATTTAGAAGAAACATGTCTACAACAGATCAGATTTTTAGTATAAGACAGATTTAGAAAAGAAATGGGAATATAATGGTACTGTACATCAACTATATGTAGACTTCAAAAAGCATATGATTCAATTAAGAGGGAGAAGTTATATAGTATCCTGCTGGAGTTCGGAATTCCTAAAAAGTTAGTTAGACTTATACGAATGTGTCTAAATGGCTCAATGAGTAGGGTGCGTATAGGCAAACAGTTTTCAGAAACTTTTGAAATCCAGAATGGGTTGAAGCAAGGAGATGCACTATCTCCTCTACTATTTAATTTTGTACTAGAGCATGCCATTAATCTTTAGAGAATGAGGAAGGCCTACAACTGAATGGTATTAATAAGCTGTTAGTTTATGCTGATGATGTAGTACTACTGGCCGATAGCGAGGAGATACTAAAGGCCAACACGCACACACTATTGAGTAACACTAAGAAATTAGGACTGGAAGTAAATCAGTAAAACTAAATATATGGTCACATGTAGAAATACATTATATAATGGAAATGGACAGCTAATGACAAATGAGGGAAATTTTGAGGAATTGGCTGAATTCAAATACCTAGGAACAATAATCACAAATAGGAATGAGATGCACAAAGAAATTATACATAGGCTCAATTCTGGAAATGCATGCTATTATGCATTGCAGAGACTTTTGATGTCCCAACTCCTTTCAAAAAATGTTAAGCTGAAAATATATAAAACTATTATTCTACCAGTTATATTATATGGGTGCGAAATATGGATTCTTACTTAAGGGAGGAAAGGAGATTACGAGTATTTGAGAATAAAGTTCTTAGGAAAATTTTTGGACCAAAGAGAGATGAACAGACAGGTGAATGGAGAAGACTACATAACAATGAACTACATGGTCTTTATAGGAGGCCAGATATAATAAGAACAGTTAAGTCCCGTAGACTGCGATGGGCAGGACATGTTGCGCGTATGGGGAATGAAAGACGTGCATGGAAACTTCTTGTAGGAAAGCCAGAAGGAAAACGCCCAGTTGGTAGACCAAGAATGAGGTGGGAGAACAACATTAACTATGATTTGAGGGAAGTAGATTATACAGGGAATGATTGGAAAGCATTAGCTCAGGATAGGGATGTATGGAGAGCTTATGTCCGTGCGGCCATGAACCTACGGGTTCGATAGTGCCAGTGAGTAAGTAAGTATAGCAATAATAATACTAATAATAATGGTAATAATAATAATAATAACATTAAAAATAATAAGAGAATACGGAGGAAATTCATGCTAAACATTACAGCAACTCTTCTCATCTCAACTTCTCTCTAAATAAATATTTAACTAACATACTGGCACTATCAAACGCGTAGGTTCATGGCCGCACGAACATAAGTTCTCCATACATACCTAACTAGAGCTAATGTTTAGAAATCATTCCCTGCATAATCTATTTCCCTCTAATCAAGATTAATGTTAATCTCCCACCTGATTCTTGGTCTAGAATCTCTGAGTTTTCCTACCTGAAGCCTCCATGCCCCTCTTTCATTCCCCATTCGTAAAATATGTCCTGTTCATAGCAGTATACGAGACATAACTGTTTTTATTATATCTGGTTTCCTATAAAGATCATGCAGCTCACTGTTATGAAGTCTTCTGCATTCGCCTGTTCATCTCTTTTTTGTCAAAACATTTTCTCAAGAACTTTATTCTCAAATTCTCATAATGTTTTCTCCCAGCTTGGAGTAAGAGTCAATGTGTCGAATCCATATGTCTGGGAGCATAACAGTTTTATGTATTTAGAGTTTAACGTCTTTTAAGAGAAGTTGGGACAACAAGATACTCTGCAATGCTTAATAGAATGCATTTCCAAAATTGAGTCTATGTTTAATTTAATTACGAATCTTAACCCAATTTGTAATTTTTTTCCTAGGTATTTAAATTCAGCGATTTCTTAAAACTTTCCCTCAATTTTCATTTCCATTATATAAAGAACTAGTAGTAGTAGGACTTTATTAGACAAAAAGTAAGATATTTACAATATTATTTACAAATATGGGTCGCACGGGCAGTAAGCCGTACATGCTGTTGACAGTCCGTTACAATAAAGTAATAATTGGTACTAGTGTAAAGAAAAATAAACAAAAACAGCAATAACATTACAATTACATAAAGAAAACACAATAAAAAATATTACAATTAAATAATAACACAATAGCATTATACACTAAAACATTAACATTACAATTACATAAAGAAAACACAATAATATTACAATTAAGTAATAACACAATAGCATTATACACTAAAAAAACATTAACATTACAATTACATAAAGAAAACACATTAATATTACAATTAAATAATAACACAACAGCATTATACACTAATTAATTTATATATAATTGTTAATAATTAATGGTATTGCATTTTGATAACATATATTTATTCATGAATGAGTGTTGTCCTTATTTTTCGCGTTTTGCTAATACCCGGCGTACGCTGCTACGCCTAAATAAATTATAATGTGTTTTTACGTCTAGTTGAATAAGTAAAAGGAATACTAATTACAAATTTATATCATTACTTAGATACCCCGTGCTGACTACTCGGAATTGCCCGGGAATCTACGCATCCCGATGTATTTCACATTAATGAGCTGAAAGACAAAATTGGTTATTTTGCTGCTCTGCTTGCCCGGGAATCTACTTAATGCCAATCTTCTTGGCATTAATGAAAGACAAAAATGGTTATTGTGACTTATCTCTAAAAGATAAACATATGCTATCGCGGGCTTTTTCGTAGAGTGTTTTGAGATACTCAATTCTGTGTGCGTTAATTTGGTGTATTTGTTATGGTATAGGCAGCGTAAGCCATTTAAGCGTACAAAAAACCACTATTATTTTACTTTTCACTACAATGGGCGATTATTAGGGGTGAAGAGCTTGACCAATAAAATTCTCTTGTAGCCTGTAACCTTCCCGGGAAAAATCCAGAACATTTTGCAAAAAGCCCCATCACAACAGGATGAAAGGTACGGCAGTGTACGCTTGTCCGGCAATCTACTTACGCCATTCTTTTTGGCATCAATGAAAGAAAAAAAATGGCTATGTGAGTTATCCGTAAAAAGATAAACATATGCTGTTGCGGACTTTTTTGTAGAGCTTTTTGAAGTATTCATTTCTGCGTAAATTAATGTTGTGTATTTGTTGTGATTTAGACAGCGTAAGCCATTTAAGCATCAAAAAAGGATTTTTCACGCTTCTTACTACAAAGGATGATTTTTAAGGGCGTACGAGTTGAGTATCACAACTCTCTTATAGCCTATGTTCATCCCGGGAATCTCCTGAACATTTCGCAAAAAAGCCCCATCACAATCGGATCAACGGTATGGCCGCGCATAGAGTACGAACAAACAAAGAAACCAATCAACCAACCTACAAACAAACAAACATTAATTTTTATATATTAGATTTAAGTGTATGAATACATATTTAGTTATATTAAAGTTTACTTCCAGTCCCAATTTCGAAATGTTACTCGAGAGTGTGTATGTTGGCCCTTAGTACCTCCTCGTTATCTCATAACAATACTATAGTATATTGCGATATATGTGAGGTAAGCACTTGTTACTGATCGAGAAAAAGTTTGAAAAAAACGAGGCGCTTGCGCCGAGTTATTTCAGTTTTCGAGATCTGTTACGTGCTTACCTCATGTGTATTGCATACTGTTTTTTTGGTCGATGTGACTAATTTTTATTAAATATAGTAATAAATGAATTAAAATATTTGTTGGATGTACATGACTTCTAAGAGAAGGAACATTTGGTGATCGTTGCTATGTAGCTTTTCATTTGTTTTATTATAAGCAAGGATTGTTGGCTGTGGAGACATTTTTATATGTAGTACCGTGATTAGAATCTGTTTGATAATTTTATTATGGAAGGAGTCATGGTATATGATACAGAAATTGAAGAAGCGTGGAGAGTAGGATGTTCTGCATTAATTCCGGAAAAGTCTAAAGAATGGTACGACTTAGTGTACAAAATATTCAAGAAATGTTTTATTTTACTTACGGAACGTGTGCTTTTTGAGTCCATATCAGCATTGTGATTTCTTGTGTTTGCATAGAAACCAGGTTAGATGTGGGAACGTTGACTTACTTCCAGCAACAACAATATTGGTAAGTATAAAAAATTAGTCACATCAATAAAAAAAACATAAACATAAGCTAACAACGTATTGATACCATTGAGTTGTAGCCCTTCTTCATCCTCTAAAATTTTAATTACTCCTATAAAAGAGTTATACAAAAGACATATATAACGGTTATATTATACGGATTCGAACATGATCTCTTACTTTAAGAGAGGAGAAAATATTACGAGTGATTGAGAATAAAGTTAGGAAAATATCTGGACCAAAGAAAGACGAACACACAGATGAATATGAAAAAAAAACTATATAAGACAGTGATTCAAGATATTTATGGGTACCAGATGTAATAGGAAAACATATGACTCTAAAATTATGATGGGCAAGATATATATGGCACCGATGGTGAATGAAAGAGATGCATGTTAACTTCCATTAAGGAGAAGCGTTCAACAGGTAGGTCAAGAATGATATGGGAGAATAATATTAACCATGTTTTGAATTAGGTGAATTATAAAGAGAATGAACATTTGGCTCTGGATAGGGATGTATGGAGAACACACATCCGCGTGGCCAGGATACTCTGGGCTCGATAGTGCCAGTGCATTAATTAGTTAGAGAAGATGGGAGGAATAGAGATTCAGAAACAATGATAAGGAAAAAAAATATGAATGCTTCCAAAATCATAACAAATGGATAGGCTTATATATATATATTTTCCCAACAATAGACGCCCACCGCTGTGGTCAAGTCCTAACGTCGTTTCCTAAAACGTTAAACTATCTTGAAGAAAGAAAGAAAGAGAGAAAGATATAGCCTACATAATTATATGTTTATGTACATGGGTTTTCTTCTTACTGAAAATAATAAAAGGACAGAAGAAATGAAGGAAAGAAATAAATGATGTGATAAATTATATTATACTAAAAGTCTAATGAATTCCAAACATCTATCTAAGAAGGAAAACTTAAAATTTACAGAACTGTAATTAGACTCCAAGTAAATTATTCTGCTGGAACGTGGTGTTTATTACAAGTTATGAGATAATGGTATTAGCACGGGAGAGAATTTTTTTTACGAAAAACGTGCGCACCATTCTTTTATGAAATGGAAAATCGAAATAATAGAACTATATGAATTATATAAAAGTCTACCACTGTGGTCTTGGGGTAGCATCGCTGCCTTGTACGCAAGCGGGCCCGACTTCAATTCCGGTCGGGACGAGTTATCTGGGTGAAGGCTTTTTCGGAGTTTTCCCCCAATTGTAAGTCAAATTTCATAAAGTGTTAAGACCCAAACGGTTCCTGGACATCATCTAGCTATCACCATTATATTATTCGCCATGTTTAGTATGCATGTGTGTGAATAGTGTTTTTCGTTTTAATATTGTTTTGTGTCGGAGGAGGCCGTGACATTGAGCTGATCACTCATTTGTGTGGTCAAAAAATTATGTACGTGATACATAGTTTAAAATCTCTCTCCCAACAGGGCGTAAAACTGTAAGGCCCGGGTGGCATGTGGCATGAAAAATATACTTATAAGGTGAGAGCTTAAACTAAGATCATGGAAAGGGTTGAATTATATACGAGTAGAAACCACTTCTTACAGGATGATTTACAAATTTTAGGCTTAAATGGTTAGAACAAATTGAGACAGATGATTAAATAGCCTATATCTGATAGATAAATATATGTATAATTAAATATAGGCTCAATTCTGGAAATGAATGATATTATGCAATACAGAGACTCTTGACGCCCCAACTCCTCTAAAAAATAAATAATAGTTTTAAAAAACTAAAAGAACACGCTTTATTAGAAAACTAAAAAATAAAAAATAATTTTAATTTCCAATGCGCTTGGTATAAAATAAAGTGGTCAAAAAAAAATATCATCTCCAAAACATATAGAATAAAATTAGAGTTATCATCAAAAAGAAAATAATTTTACCATCAAAAGCGTGGGGTGCTCTATATCAATTAATATATTTGATAATAAACAGATATTGGTAAAAGTAAGCTCTCTAAGAAGAAAATGTAAAAATCATAAAAAGCACCCCACGCTTTTGATGGTAAAATTATTTTCTTTGTGATGATAACTCTAATTTTATTCTATATGTGTTGGAGATGATATTTTTTTGTTGTTGACCACTTTATTTTATACCAAGCGCATTGGAAATTAAAATTATTTTTCATTTTTTAGTTTTCTAATAAAGCGCGTTCTTTTAGTTTTTTAAAACTATTATTTATTTTTTAGTTTCAATATTTTACAAATTAAGATAAAAATGTAAATATCTTTAAATTCGATACTATTGTAGTATGAGCTAAAAGTAATACTCTTCTATGAAAAAACCCTCCAAGCCGGATTTGAACCAGCGACGTACGGATTACTGAAATTATATACCACTAAGGGTTCACTGCTCTACCAACTGAGCTCTTACAACCATTTACTAAAAACTCGACAAGTCCGCAACCTATTATACCAGTTTTCATTTTTTTGATTTTCGGATGATTCTGGCCAGGATTTTAGAAAGAAAATATGAAATTATTGTATTGTCACGGGTCCTCTACACGTATACAAAGTTTCAAGTCGATCCAATATCTCTAAGTTGGTGAAAATCGCGTTGGAAGATTCCGTTACATTGATACAAAAACACTTATTTTGATTTTCTGATGATTATGGCCAGGATTTTAGAAAATAAATATGAAATTATTGTATTGTCACGGGTCCTCTACAAGTATACAAATTTTCAAGTCGATCCAATGATTTTAAGTGGGTGAAAATCGCGTTGAAAGATTCCGTTTCATAGATAGATAGATAGATAGATACAGGTCAAGCTAATATAAAGCGTGTAAAAAACGTTAAACTGAAAACTATTATTCTACCAGTTATATTTTATGGATGCGAAACATGGACTCTTACCTTAATGGAGGAAAGGAGATTACGAGTATTTGAGAATAAAGTTTTTAGAAAAAGTTTTGGACCAAAGAGAGATGAACAGACAGGTGAATGGAGAAGACTACTTAATAATGAACTACATGGTCTTTATAGGAAGCCAGATATAATAAGAACAGTTAGGTCTCCTAGACTGCGATGGGCAGGATATGTGGCACGAATGGGAATGATAGACATGCATGGAAGCTTCTTGTAGAAAAACAAGAGGGAAAACGCTCAGTTGGTAGAACAAGAATGAGATTGGAGAATAACATTAACTATGATTTTATGGAAGTAGATTATAGAGGGAATGATTGGAAAACATTAGTCTAGTATAGGGACGTATAGAGAATCTACGGGTTCGGTTGTGTCAGTGAATTAGTTTGTTATGATGGAAAACCAGGTAGCAATATATTATGTATTTGCCTATAAAATACCCGTAAGATGTGAAAGATGATATTATAGGGATGGGGTTAATACGCATATTCTGGAGGAGACAAAATAAGATAGATAACAATAGACTTCAATAGTTCGGCAGGCAATGGAATTATAAAGGACGTGAAACTAGAGAGAAAGTAATAATAATAATAATAATAATAATAATAATAATAATAACAATAATAATAATATTTTTTTATTATTCCGGCTTTTACAATGCATATACATTTTTCCGGTACTCATGTTCACAGTTAACTACACATTTGTTTCAACACATTTTTCCATTCCTGTCTGTTCATCCATATATCTTCTTCTATTTCCCATTCCCTCTTAGCTTCATTGATTCCCTGAATCCACGTAATAATTGGTCTACCATTCGTTTTCCTTCCCTGTGGTTCCAACCCATGATTATCTTAGGCAGTCTTCCTTCTTCCATTCTTCTAATGTGTCCGTACCAATTTAATTGTTTCTTCTTTATAAAATCTAATATTGAATATTATACCTGCATTTTTTCTTTTATATATGCATTTCTGATTTTATCCTTCCTGGATATTCTTGCAGCACGTCTCCAGTAGTCCATTTCAGTGGCGAGCAATTTTTTTTCATTTGTGCATTTAAAGTCCACACATCAGCTCCATAGGTAATAATGCTTCTGATTATTGTATTAAAATAGTTTAATAATAATAATATTAACATTAATATGATTCATATTATTAATATTATTCCCGTGTGGGGTTGCCAGTCTCCTATCGGGCGCCTCCCCAGATGGAGGATAGGGGAATACTCACCTGATAAGGCGGGTACTGGGGAAATAAAATACCCAGGGCGGACCAAAACTAGCGCTGCTGCCTTGCAGTAAGGTATTGGACTATCATAGGCTAGAGGAAGGAAACTTTGAACAAAACTTACCCGTCGCCAGGTTGGGGGTTGATGCATCGGGCTAGCTCCTCATTCATCATAAAAAGAAAAAAATGTTAAAAACCAAACATCATGCTTCGGGAAAACACTCTAGGACGATTAAAGCTAAGGAAAAGAACTTTGAAAATTGGCACATGGAATATTCAAGGCTGCAGAAATAAAATGGAGGAAATAATTAAAGAAGTAGATGCAATGGAATTAGATTTGGCTATTTTAACAGAAACTAAGAACAAAGTCACAGTAAATGAAACATTTGGCAATTATATACATCTCTACAGTGGCGTGGATAAACATAAATGAGCAAAAAGAGGTGTTTCAATGTTTATTCATAAGAAATGGAAAGACACTATAAGAAAATGTGAAGCCATTGATGGGAGAATTTTAAAATTAGATTTAAATATATGGAGCTATAAGTTAACAATTTTTTAAATATACGCACCAATTAACGATAATGGAATGGCAAATCTAGAAAATGATCTATTTTTTGACAAAGTTAATGAAATAGGAAAAATTAGCGCTGGGAAACAATTAATATTGTTGGGAGACATGAATAGAAGAACAGGAAGTAAATTTGGAGATCCAGTAGTAGGAAAGTTTGGAGAAAACATTTTAAATGAGAATGGAGAAAGGTTAAATGAATTATGTAGACAATCATCTTTAAACATATGGAATGGCTTTTTCAGTTATAAAGATATCCATAAATACACGTGGGAACGTCCAACAGTAAATAAAAAATCCATTATCGATTACATAATTACAAAACAAAATTCAAAAATGAAAATACAAGATGTCAGATCTTATAGAGGACCAAGTTGTGGGCCAAATCATAAATTAGTAATTGGAAAATTTGTATTACCTTACATTCTTAATAAAGAAAACAACCACGCAGAAAAAGAAGAACATGTTAGAACGGAAACGGAAAGAAAATATAATATAGAAAGCCTACAAAACGAAAGTGTAAAGCATTTATATCAACCAAAGATTGAATAAAAAATTAACACAGAGCTGAATTCAGAGATAAAGGAAGAGATGTATAAGCCCCCCCCCCCCCCCCCCCCAAACTACCTAAAAAAGGTGCATTCATGAAGCCGCCTTTGAAACATTGGGTGAAAAAGAAGGCAATGGGGGAAGGACAGCACTGTTTTGGAACGATGAAATAGAGAAAGAAACACAGAATAAGAAAGTTATTTTTAAAATGGCTTAATACAAAAGAACCAGAATGACAAAATACAATATCAAAAAGCACAAGCAAAAGTGAGACGAATGGTTACTAAACACAGAAACGAGATTTGGGATAAGAAATGTACAGAAATACAAACATATTTAGGAAGCAAAAAGAGTTCTAAATCATGAAAATTTATAAAAAGTATACGTTCATCGAATAGAAATAAGAATCTTCTCAACCTAATAGTGACACATGAATGGGAATAATATTACAAAACAACTTTTAGTAGAAGACCTAAAAGAATTTTTGGGAGAAAATGACGATTTATCAGAGATGAAAACAGGAAAAATAATCGAAATTGATATAAAAAAGGAAATTAAGAGAATGAAAAATGGTAGTAATGTCGGCCCGGGAAATATTGCTATAGAATTGATTAATAATGACAGTCAGAAGTTATTGGAAATGATCACTGTACTGTTTAATATTATAATAAATGGCGAAGAAGTGCCAGAAGAGTGGAAAGTCGCTATTATAACACCGATACATAAGAAGGGAGACAAGAGAAAGTGTGAAAATTATAGAGGCATATCAGTAACAAGTACATTAAGTAGAATATATGGACGTATACTAAGTAAAATTGTTGATTTAGAATACCAGGAGAAAGAAATGGAAGAACAATCTGGTTTTAGAAGTTGTAGACCATGCACAGATAACATATTTTGCATACACAAATGATAAAAACAAATGAGCTACTAACAGAGATATACGTTTGCTTTTTGTCGATTTACCAAGGCATATGATAGTATTTCTCAAGAAATGTTATGGGAACTTTAGACAATTTTAACATTACCAAAAAAATTATAGAAGCTATAAAAGCATTATAAAAAGGATATATTTCGAAATTTAAAATTGGATATCATATAACAGAGGGATTTACTATTACACAAGGTTTAAGGCAAGGTTGCAGTTTATCTCCAACTCTGTTCAAAATTTCTCTCGAAAGAGTACTAAAATACTGGAGGAAAAAATGTCAGAAAATGGGCATACCCATCCAAAATACACATGTATATTCACTGAATTTTGCAGATGGCCAGGTATTAATAGCACAAGACCACGATGACATAGAATATATGGCTAAAAAACTAAAAGAATAATATGAAAAATTTGGGACTTTATACAAAAATTGAGAAAACTAAATATCTGTGTATAAGAGAAGAAATGAAAAATATAAATTTCAACAATGGAGAAGAACTAAAACCTAATATAGAATGCACTTATTTAGGAACAAAATTAGACCATTCAGGCGATAACACAGTGGAAATTAAAAATATAATCGCACAAACAAAACAAGTAATAAATGCTTTAAACTCTGTTTGGTGGAGCAAAAATATTACAAAAAATAGAAAATTACAAATATACCAAACCATAATTCAGAGCATTTTAACATATGGTGCTGAAGTCTGGCAAATTCCTACCAGGGAAATGAAAAGAATTTTAAGTACAGAAATGGAGGTTTTAAGAAGATCAGCTGGAAAATCTAGAATGGATAGAATACGAAATAAAGAAATAAGGGAAATTATGGGTGTACAAGAGACGCCGTACATCATAGACATTATAGAAAACAAAAGTTTACAGTGGTATGGCCATGTCAAAAGAATGTCAGAGCAAAGATTGCCTAAAATTGTTATGGACTGGATCCCAATAGAAAGGAGGAAGAGGGAAGACCGAATAAAACTTGGATAGAAGGGGTACAAGCAGCTATGAATATCATTATTATTATTATTATTATTATTATTATTATTATTATTATTATTATTATTATTATTATTATGTAGGTATTATTTTATTTTACGATGCTCTTTGTCATTTCTCTGCAAGGTGTAAATTGAAAATTTATTGAAAACAAATCTTAGTGAGAGCTAGCCTTGTTTCAATTAAAAAAAAAATCTGTGATCCATTCTACTGGCAACTGTATATTTAATAAAAATTATAATATTTAACATTACTATCATTATCATTTCCACCACCGTCATTATTATTATTGGTATTAATATTATTATTATTATTACTATTATTATTATTACTATTATTATATTATTATTATAATTATAATAATAATAATAATAATAATAATAATAATTATTATTATTATTATTATTATTATCATTATAAATTGGATATTCCTGATGTGGTATAGGTTTCCTCAAGCAAAGGATGATGTTTTCTATTATATCTATATCAATTTCTTACGATCAGTGTTCTCAGACATATCTGAACATGTTCCTTAATTTTATTCATCCTAATGGATTGTCGTTTGCCTCTCTTCCATCTTCCTTCTGTTCCCTAGATTAGGGTTCCTATAAATAATTTATTGTCTCAATTCATAAACTGCTCGTACCGTCCACGTTAAATTTCTTCTTACATTACAGTACCTGAACTATATATGTTACTTAAATACTTCTTTTTTCTTCCTATGCTGATGTTTATCTTTATCCTTACATTCTTTTGGTGTGTCTTATAATATACATTTATGTAACTAACAGACTGGTTTTATGCATTCTTTGAGTCCGCAGTATTATTATTATTGTTATTGTTGTTATTATTATTATTATTATTATTATTAAGTAAATTCACAAATAGGAATGAGATGCACAAACAAATTAATCATAAGCCCAATTCTGGAAATGTATGCTATTATGCAGTGCAGAGACTTTTGATGTCCGAACTCCTTTCAAAAAACGTTAAACTGAAAATATATAAAACTACTATTCAACCAGTTATATTATATGGGTACGAAACATGGACTCTTACTTTAAGGTAGGAAATTAGATTACGAGTTTTTGAGAATAAAGTACTTACGAACATGTTTGGACCAAAGAGAGATGAACAGACAAGTGAATGGAGAAGTAAAACTACTATTCTACCAGTTATATTATATGGGTACGAAACATGGACTCTTACTTTAAGGTAGGAAATTAGATTACGAGTTTTTGAGAATAAAGTACTTACGAACATGTTTGGACCAAAGAGAGATGAACAGACAAGTGAATGGAGAAGACTACATAACAATGAACTACATAATAATAATAATAATAATAATAATAATAATAATAATAATAATAATAATAATAATAATAATAATAATAATAGCTTTATTTTACCTGGCAGAGTTAAGGCCTTAAGGCCTTGTCTACCACTCAACCAGGTTAAAAAAAATGCAAACAAAAAAATAGTCTTAAATCTAAATTACAATATATATATATATATATAAACGATTACAAGTTATGAATACAATACAATTAATATTTATAATGTATTTTGATTTACTCTAAATTTAACGAATTAAATATATAATATGTACAATATATATAAAAAACTAGGAAAAGATTAATGACATAGTATAAAATTAAATAAATAAAGAAAAATTAATTATTATACAACAGGTAACTGTATAAGCGTGACTTAAAGGTACCAAGTGTGCGGCAACCCCTGATATCTCGAGGAAGGAGATTCCAGGAGCGGGCAGAGGCTACTGTGAAGGAAGTAGAATAGGAGGAAGTGCTATGAAGAGGAATTGTTAGCAGACTGCTATCTTGTGACCTAGTGTCAATATTGTGGTAAGAGGATAACTTCTCAAATCTGGACGCCAGGTAAGTAGGGATGTAGGAATTCAGAAGCTTGAAAAGTAGTGAAAGAGAGTGCAATTTACGTCTGTCAGTAAGACGGAGCCAAGAGAGGTTATTAAAGTGTTCGGAAATATGGTCATGACGGCGGATATTGAAAATGAATCGAACGCAAGCATTATGAACACGCTGCAGTCTCTGCGACAAGTCATAGTTTAGATCATTATATATAATGTCACAATAATCGAAGTGTGGTAACACAAGATTCTGCACAGGGATTTGTTTTAACGAAACTGGGAGAAAATTCTTTAAACGTCTAAGATAATGTAAGATGGAGAAAGTATTTTTACATATTGTTTTCACTTGTGTTTGCCAGGTTAAATTTGCGTCTAGATGTATTCCAAGATCTATTACTGAAGAAGAATAAGGGATAATTATATTATTTATAGTAATGTTCGGAAGTGTAGACATGTCAAAGGTTGTAAGCAGTCTTTGTTGTCCCATTATAATTACTTGTGACTTGTTAGGATTTAGATTTAGACCGATACTTGAAGACCAGTTAAAGATGGATATGAGATCATCATTCATTTTCGTCAAGCTGTTATAGAGAGAATGAGGAGGTGAATGTAGGTAAATTTGGAGATCATCAGCGTAGAGGTGATAACGGCTGTGCTTTAGTGCAGTTGGCAAGTCATTTATGTAGATTGAGAAAAGAAGAGGTCCGAGAACACTGCCCTGGGGGACTCCAGCCAGGACGTTGCGCCAAGACGAAGATCTAGAGTTTAATGAAACGTACTGTTGACGACCGTGCAGGTATGAGTCGAACCAGGATACAGCGCTGTCAGACAAGTGTAGATGCTTGAGCTTTATCATAAGTAAGTCGTGGTCTACTGTGTCAAAAGCTTTGCTGAAGTCAAGTAAGGTTAAAGGAGTCAATTGACGTCTGTCCACGGCTTCACGAATATCTTGGTCTTTGTAGGAAGCCAGATATAATAAGAAAAGTTAATTCTCGTAGACTGCCATGGGCAGGACATGTTGCGCGTATGGGAATGAAAGACGTGCATGGAAACTTCTTGTAGGAAAGCCAGAGGGAAAACGCCCAGTTGGTAGACCAAGAATGAGGTGGGAAAATAACATTAACTATGATTTGAGGGAAGTAGATTATACAGGGAATGATTGGAAAGCATTATCTCAGGATAGGGATGTATGGAGAGCTTTTATGTCCGCGCGGCCATGAACCTACGGGTTCGATAGTGCCATTGAGCAAGTAAGTAAGTATTATTAAGTAAATTTACAATGGCTTTTAGGATTAGAAATATTCTCAATAAACAAGAATAAGATAATTATTATTTACATTACTATTGTTATATTATTATTATTATTATTATTATTATTATTATTATTATTATTATTACATTGAAAACTAAGGGCCAAAACGCACACACTATTGAGAAACACTAAGAAATTGGGACTAGAAATACATATGAATAACACTGAACATATGGTCACACATAGAAATATATTATATACCGTTTCCACAAATATAGTAGGCCTATCATACATTAAACCACTACTACTACGTCGCTTTGGATAATCTAAATGAAATTGGTGACGTTTTTGCTATACCCCGTAGACATTGAATGTGGCCCCCACGAGTGACGTTGCAGACGTCGAGGCGATATTCCCATTCACGCCACACACCCTCCAACATATGTGAAGAAATGGACTGGATGCCAGCACTGATACGAAGCTAGATTTCTTCCAAATTTTGAGGAAATGGGGGTACATGGACACGATCCTTTCTGTAATCCCCATAAAAAGAAATCACAGATCGTCAAGTCAGGTGATCTCGGCGGCCACTTGTATAAAATATTATCATCATCTCCGGCATGTCCAATCCATCTTCCTGGAGGCCGGTCATTCAGATGTTCCCGAACATGTAAGTGTCAATGAGGAGGTGCTCCATCTTGCTGGAAAAGATATTCATTGCCTTCGTCTTGTCCCAATTGTGGAAATAACCATTAAGTGAGCATATGAAGATAATTTGCGCCGTTGACAGTGGCCTTCAGAAAGAAAAATGGACCATAGATTTTACGTTTCGATACGGCACAAAATACATTCGCTTTAGGGTAGTCTCTTTCAACTTCCACAATGGTATTGGATTTTCACTCCCCCAAATCCTAATATTGTGCCTGTTCACTTTTCCACTAACGTGGAAAGATGCCTCATCACGAAAAAATATTTTTTTTCTGACAGTTCTTCATTATCCTCCTTTAGTTCCATGAAATGCTCAGAGAAATATAATCGCTTTGCATGGTCATCAGATTTCAACTTTTCACTAACTGGAGTTTATAGGGATGGAACTCTACTCTTGTACGTAGGATCTTAGATACGGTGGATTTAGGGATGTTTAACTTTTGATTAGCTGTACGGACAGACTTTCTGGGACTACGCACAAATGCTTCCTGAACTTGATCCACGATTCCTGCATCGAGAGATGGTCTCCCTGAATGGCCTTTCCTTTGAATACATATGCAGCCACGATCCACAAAATCACAGTACCACTTCAAAATTGACTTGTGTGTAGGAGTATGATGTATTGAAACCTTCGCCTAAAAGCACGCTGGACCAGCACCGGACTCTGCGTTGTGTGATATTCCAAAACACACCAGCTATGTTCTTGGGGTTCGCCATAACTCCGTAAGTCTTATTTCATAATTTCTTTAATAACAACACCATTTCAAAAGCACAGCAAACATTCGCATTTAAATTGTCTGCTAATTAACAAACAATGAACCCATATCGACCGCAAAAACATTATTAAATTTAGTTTAGTTTCTGTATTATTGTCCATTATTTTCCATTGTTGGCATTGGTAACATGCACAAAACTTTGAGTTTCCCTTTGGATTGTCACCAATTTAATTTAGATACGATTATCCAAAGTGACGTAGTAGTAAGTTCAAAGCATGATACAATATTTATGGACATGTTGTATAATGGAAATGGACAGCTAATAACAAAAGAGGGACATTTTGAATAAGTGGCTGAATTCAAATACTTAGAAACAATAATCACAAATAGGAATGAGATGCACAAAGAAATTAAACATAGGCACAATTCTGGAAATTAATTCTATTATGCATTACAGGGACTCTTGCCGTCCCAATTACTTTCAAAAAACGTTAAACCGTTAATTCTACCAGTTATATTATATGAATACGAAACATGGACTCTTACTTTAAGGGTGGAAAGGAGAATACGAGTATTTGAGTATAAAGTTCATGGAAAATTTTTGGACCAAAGAGAGATGAACAGACAGGTTAATGGAGATGACTACATAACAGTGAACTATATGATCGTTATAGGAAGCCAGATATAATAAGAACAGTTGAGTTTCGTAGACTGTGATGGGTAGAATATATGGCACGATTGGGGAATGAAAAACCTGTATGGAAATTTCTTGTAGAAAAACCAGAGTGAAAACGCCCAGTTGGTAGACCAAAAATGAGATGGGAGAATAACATTAGCTATGATTTGAGGGAAGTAGATTATACAGGGAATGATGGAAAATGTTAGGTAAGGATAGGGACGTATTGTGAGCTCATATCCGCGCGGCCATGAAAGTACGTGTTCGATAGTGCCGGTGTGTTTGTAAGTTTGAGTTAGTTAATTATTATATTTAAAATTGACCCTTATCCCTTAACAGATAATAAATTTGATATCGTGTTACTGGGTTTGAATTACCATACTACTAAAATGTTTATGTGTTAAGACTTCTTCGGTTACAAATTTGATAAAACGTAGCCCGTCATCACCAGCACATTCAGGTGAGAGGGATTGTCATAAGTAATGCCACGAGTGATTTCCAAATAATCGATAAATTCACGACTCACGAAGTTAGGAGTGAATTTTAACTAGAGAATTTGGAAATCAAGGGTGGCATTTGTTAGGACTACTTAACGAATTCAATTAAGCTCTTTACTTAAAAATAATTATTTTAATACAGTTACCGGTGTTTTAAAATATTTATAGAGTTAATGTAAACGGCGATGTTTGAAAAGAAATTAGAAATGTGAGGTTATGTATATTCACTGCAACTCGATCATATTATTTATTGCCAAATAGGATCGCAATATTGTAAGAATGCACTCTAGTGGAGAAATAATGAAACACATCAAACTATTATAATCAACATTATAGTTTAATCATTTATATTTTGAATAAAGAACTCAGTAAAATCATTGAATCTATTCATTATTTGCTATATTCAATGTATTTGTTGGAGAAAAATAATGGTCTAACCTGTTCAGAATATTAAAAAAGGAGGAGCTTTCTTTATCACAAAAGCAGGAGCTGATAAAGAGAAATCGATAAACAGCGAGGTGAAACACGACTGTCATTGGTGTAAAACAGAATTCATTGAAACGTGATTGGTCATTCACTGCTATTTGCGACATGAGTTAAATTATCACTAAAATTGTTCAGATCTCGGACCAAGTCAATCAACCTTATTAGAAGTTGTCAATTAAAAAAAAAGTGTCTAATATAAAGCATACTATGATCTTATAATTTCTTTAATCATAATAAGCTTCAGCTTGGAGGAACCTTTACATTTAGATGAATAAGCTTTTGCATATAGATGTGATTTTAATTCAGGCAAGTTATTACAAATTTACTGAAATAATATTTTATCAAAATTAATTCATCCAGTTTTTAAGGACCTTTATATTTAAAAAAACGTGTCATGAGCAGTTTATATTTTGATTCTTGTAAATCGTTAAATTGAGAGAATATTTCAGTTAAACGCAGATATAGTTATTTTGCTATAACTAACACACTGGCTCTACCGAACCCGCAGGTTCATGGCCGCGCGGACATGAGCTGTCCACACATCCCTATCCTGAACTAATGCTTTCCAATCATTCCCTGTATAATCTACTTCCCTCAAATCATAGTTAATAGTATTCTCCCACCTCATTCTTGATCTACTAACTGGGCGTTTTCCCTCTGGTTTTTGTACAAGAAGCTTCCATGCACGTCTTTCATTCCCCATTCCTGCCCATCGCAATCTACGACACTTAATTATTCTTTTTACATCTGGTCTTCTATAAAGACCATATAACTCACTATTATCTAATTTTCTCCATTCACCTGTCTGTTCATCTCTCTGTGATCCAAAAATTTTCCCAAGAATTAATTTTGCTATATCATACGAAATAACCAATTTTATTTAAACTATTAAGTTTGTGTGATAGATGAATGTTATATGTAAAATATAATATCAGATGAACCCTTTATTTTACCTCTCTTGCCTTCATATGTACGGGACTAACCCTCAGGTGACATTTGACTAAACGGAATCCATCGGTCCTCTAGGGTATGTCAGATGATCAATGCACGATGTCTGGCTAGAACCTCAGGGTTCATGCCTAAGACAGTTTCATAGAGTAGATAATTCACATCTATGAACCTTGCCTTAGAGGGCAATACCTGATGGTTAGTGAGATACCCATTATAAAATGTGTATTTCACAGCTATTTCAGTAACTTTAGAATAAACTCTAACTTGATTATTTAAGACTCGTTATACTAGTTGTGCACAAAACAGTGAATTTCAGTTAATTATAATTTGTAGCATAAATTATAATAAATTAAAATATAAAATTATGGCATATTCACCTGAAAGGTCCGTCTCCTTAACTTAATTAATTATTTAACTGTAGCGCTTTCGGGACTTGTCCTATCATCGGCAGGATTCAAAACTGGTGTTTCACTGAAGATCTGGTAGAGGGGGTTACATGTATTGGGTTCGTTTTCGTTTATCAGATTGTCGTTGTTGTGAACTTCTACCAGATCTTCAGTGAAACACCATTTTTGAATCCAGCCGATGATGGGACAAGTCCCGAAAGCGCTACAGTTAAATAATTAATTACGTTGAGGAGACGGACCTTTTAGGTGAATATTCCATAATTTTAGATTTTAATTTTGAATAATACCTCAACGGAACCCATCATGAATCTTATAAAAGTTGATAAATTATGCTGTTAAATTAATTGTTGTTATATTTTTACTTTTTTCCCCCTTGTTTTGGTTTCCCTTTACATTATATGTACTGATATACAGATACACGGAATTCACAAATGGATTCACACAAAAACACATAGATAATTATCTCTTTAGAGAAAAATCCGCGAATCCGACACGAGGAATAGTGCTTGGCGATATTTGCTCTGTAGCAAGAAAGTCTGAAAATAAGACCATGAGTACCTCTATAACCGATTTATGTATATAATAATCGCAATTAATGTTTAAAACCCCGATCTGCGATGACTCTCAAACCAACATTGCCAAAAGAAAGAAATGGTATCTGAATATCTAATCCCATTGAAGGAGAAACTAACAAAAGCAATGAACGTTCTTCAGCATACCACCATACACCTTGGCCTTTTCCTGAGGTGTCATTGTCGCTTACAGTAAACCATAATCTGCATTAAATGCAAACAAACTTTGAAAGATGCAGAATACGTTGAAAGAAACCGCATGTCTGGAATATTACTTCCATTATATAAATGGATTAATAATAATAATAATAATAATAACAATAATAATAATAGTAATAATAATTATAATAATAATAATAAAACTAACTCACTGGCACTATTGAACCCGTATATTCATGGCCGCACGGACATAAGCTCTCCATACATCCCTATCCTGAATTAATGTTTTCTAATCAAACCTTGTATAATCTACTTCCCTCAAATCATGGTTAATGTTATTCTCTCACCTCATTCTTGGTCAATCTACAAGGGGTTTTCTCCCCGGCTTTCCTACAAGAACCTTCCAAGCACCTCTTCCAATTGGCATTCATGCACGTGTCCTGCCCATCGCAGTGTACGAGACATAACTGTTCTTATTGTATCAGGGTTTCCTACAAAGCTCACTCTTATGTGGCCTCTTCTCCATTCCCCTGTCTGTTCATCTCTCTTTGGTTCATAATGTTTCCTAAGAACTTTAGTAATCGTAATAATATTATTAATAATAGAAATAATAATAATAATAATAATAATAATAATAATAATAATTGTATTGGTATTGTAAGCCCAATGTTTCCCTTTACAGAGATTTAGGTGCTCTCCCCCTACAGGGACGAATTTGAACCATATTAATTTAGTTACACTTGTTTTCCTATAGATGTCATTTTGAGTTGTCCGTGGTTAGCGTTCCGCCTCATACTGACATCTAGGAAACCAAGGTAGTACTAGGACGGGAAAATTCTGTAAATTTTGCTTAGAGGCCTTTTTCATTCAGGCTTAAGGATTTTTTACGAGCCTAAAATCTTCAGACTCGGGACCCACGGCTTAAAGTCCCTCCCGGAGGACTTGCTCCTTGGATTTTTCCATCCTAAAAAAATCCATCGACCCCAGCCGGGTTTGAACCCGCGATCCTTGGGACCAGAGGCAAGGAGAATAACCACTACTCCACCGCGGTCGACAATAACAATAATAATAATAATAATAATAATAATAATAATAATAATAATAATAAGTTCAATATTTTTATAATAACATGGAATATCAAAACATCACAACGCAAAATCTTTACTTTCTATCCGATAGACAACAAGTTTCGCTCCTTACATATAGTGTAGAGATAAATGAACCTAGTTTATATAGAGACACAGACTTAGTGTTGCCATCGAGTAGACGGCGCGTCGTACTTAAGCCTTTGTACACTGTGTGAGACGGTGCTTTTTTTCCTGAATGGCAGAAGCTAATAACACTTCCTACATCGATATTTATTTTTTGCATATGTGTTAGTTTACGATGTTTGAGGAAATATGTTCTCTACCACATGTCGTTAAGCAGCTATTTTTGCTTCAATTATTATTTCCACACTATTTCACATAAAGTACTGGCTGTAGGAATGGGTGACGTCTGTGGAAATTATGGTATCCTTTTAGTATTTTCTTATTTTGATTGTAAAAACTGAAGAGATCTTTCTCTTTCAAGGGGATATTATTATCCGTAAGATCTTCAACCGGTAAGAACTTAGATAGCCCCATTGCGAACCACGGCTATGTGTAATGTCACATGCCTAGTGATGATTTCATCAACAGCCTTCAGAATTGTGTTACTATATCATCTTTTAGCTGTATGTATTGTTCTTTCTCACATTCATAATAGCTAATATTATTCTCTTCTAATTGTCTTAATTTGTCCAGAATTTGTTCTTCAATTAGACCTCGACTTTCGTATTATTTCCTCCTAACCAACTAACTCAACTGCACTATTGAACCCGTAGGTTCATGGCCGCGAGGACATAAGCTCTCCATATGTCCATATCCTTAGTTAATGTTTTACAATAACCCCTGATGATCTACTTATATCAAGTCATTGGTTAATGTTAGGCCCATTCTTCCATCTCATTTTTGGCCTACAAACTGGACCGTTTCCCTCTGATTTTTGTACATGAAGTTTCTTTGCTTCCCATTCATTCTTATTATATCTGGTTTCCTGTAAAGTTCTTGTATCTCACTGTATGAAGTCTTCCCCATACGCCTGTCTACTCATCTCTCTTTGGACTAACATTTTTTGTAGGTACTTTAATCTCACGTACTCGTAGTCTTTTCCCATCCCTTAAATTAAGAATTCATGTTTCAAATCTATGTAATATAACTGGGAGAATAATAATTTTACGTTTTCAGTTTAACATTTTTGAGAAAAGTTGGGACGACAAGAGTCGATGCAAAATATAATAACATGCATTTTCAGAACTAAGCCTATGTTTAATATCTTTGTGCACCTCTTTCCTATTGGTATTTATTGTTCCTAGGTATTTGAATTCGGTCACTTCATCAAAGTTTCCTTCGTTTCTCATAAAATATTAACTTCCATTATAGGGTAGCCCGGGGCTCTTTCGCACATTTCAAATTAAAATATATATAACCTTCGGGAAAAAATCAAGGAAAATAAAATATATATTTATTATTACTGAGATATCAATAAATGTATACACAGTATTTAAAAACTCATAAGTGTTAACACTAATAAACAAGAAATATAAATCTGTCACACGACGTGACTTAACATTATGAACTTAAGCGGGGCTATTTCTCACAGACAGGGGGATATTCCGTCCACATCTTATCATTACAAATATTTACCAAACGTGAATTGTTTCTTGCCAAAGGCACCAAGACACACCTCATGAAACCATTTTAAACATTTATGACATTTGATCCACTCTCCCATACATTTTTTACTTTTCTGTAAAATACCTTACACAACAAAAAAGAACGCGACAATCATCTTCCTCCACATTCACTGTTGGCTGAAGTGGAAGTGGATCGTCTTCATATGACGAGGAAAGTGTGTTTCTTTTATTTGCATGTCTTCTTCAATCCACTTCATGTAAGACCATTTAGATTTATATGTGAGCACCGTCTGTAATATTTTAATAAATAACTTCTGATAGTTTACTCACATTTTTATGAAAGAATAATATCATAAGAAGTGTACGGAATAGCCCCTGTTATTCTGTGCGAAATAGCCCCCATTTACTACATTATAATAAAGCTGTATAATTTCATAACCGCTTATAATTTACAAATTTAATTAACTGATATGATATTTGCAAACATTTCCTATAAATTGGCAGAGTAATTATTGGTTTACATCAATATATATAAAAATTATAGCTTAAACAGTGAGATGTATAAACTATTCAAGCAGGTATATGGCTGAAATAATACATACCGTGGATGACAGAGGTTCTCTTACAACAACACAGAACCTTTTTTTGACACAAACAGATGACGACTGAATACCAGACAGGCAGGGTTTGAAAAGACGTGGTCATTTGTCCTTGAAAATTCCAAAGGTTTCTAGGAAGACACAAAATACTTAAAGTGTGCGAAAAAACCCCGTGTGCGAAAAAGCCCCGGGGTACTAATGCAATTCCACTAGCATATAATATAAGATATCCATGGAATCCCTGAAGTAGTCCATGCAGATGATCAAGTTAATTGACTCTAGTAAACCGACATGCTTCGTTTGTCGAAATACGTATAAACCAGGCATGTTAAAAATGCTCCTACCCGCATACAGGTGCACTCCCAATGAAACACGACAAGTGAATATCAGTGTGTTACCTTGTCAGCCTATCCGGCGAAGGGTTGAATAGGAGGTGGGTCTTTTCACACCTATTGTACACTAACAAACGGCTTTAGGTTTTTAAGAAATGCTGAGCGCAATCTCGTAGACCGTAAAATGAAAGAAGTGAAATAATCATATCACCAGTCATTTACATATAAATACACATCCACCTACAACCCACTACTACCGACATAATTTAATTGGCTCGTACATGTCAATAGAATGGATATTTCCAGTTTTCACTGACAAATCCTCAGGTATGTAGGGGTCTCGAGGAAAATAGCTTGAAGAGATGGAAGAAGGCTGTAGCTAGTATTAGACATTCAATTTTATTGGATCATGAGAATGAATGGCAATACTGGTATGATTATAATAGTGTTCATGATATTAAACGAAGTAATATTATTATTAGGCCTATAAGTTATAGTTCAAATATGTTTAAATAGCTCAAAAAGTATGGCGCGTGTAGGAAAACAATGTCCATATAATTTTGAAATTCACAGTGGGTTAAAACAAGGAGATACATTATCTCCTCTACTATTTAATTTTGCACTTGTCATGCATCAAACGAAAGATAATATTTTCTCTTACATTTTGAAAATGAACTGAGTTCGGGGACAATTGTAAATGAAATCAGCATTGTAACGGAAAAACAATACAGCCTATAATACAAAGGAAATTAAAAAAAAATAGATACCTGTTAATTTTTTCTGAACTTGATAATTTATGTATTTCGTGACATAAAAACTTAATATGCAATCTTGCAATGAAACACGACATTTCATTGTAAAAAGAAATATACAATCTCACAGAAAAGTTCGAAAGATTTCGTATTACTTTGAAACTAAGATTTACGTAAAAATTTGTTGGTGCTGTCAAAGAAAACGGTAGATGGAAAATAAGATTGAACAGAGAATTAAAAGAGTGTTTCATAAACAGCGGGATGTGGTAGCAATAGTGAAGAGTAGAAGACTATGGCTTGGTCACATATTAAATCAATGGAACACAAGACTAACACAAAGAGCTTAGACAATTATCCACGAGTAAAATACCGTTAAGCAGACCAAACCAACGTTGGAAAGGTCAAGTGTATCAAGAGTAGAAGGCCTCTTGGTAGACATGGACAACAGGAGGTTGTGGAAAACCTTTGTGAATGAGGCAAAAAACAACTTTGGTTTAAAGTTGCCCAAAATTGATTGACTGATTTCAGTGTAAAATATTCCAGTGGACTTCTTGATCCCTCAATCATTCTATAAAGGAATTTCTATATTTCCAGTTAGTATTAGGATTAAGACCTCTCAATTTTATTAGAAATTACGTCAGATAATAAAAACTAATAACATTGCTTTTCTGTTCGATCACTGTTAAGGGAGATAAAGCTTAAAAAAAGACAATGTCATCCAAATACTCTTCAGAATATCTAGTGTTAATTCGAATATTCTTAAGTTGTGAAAGAGCATGGATGGTGTTGGATCGTATGACACAGGCGATACTTCGATTTATTTTGTGGGGTTACTAAGAGAGCATCGATTACACTTCCAATATTTGCTGCGGGTACAAGCAATGGAGTCAAGTAATTTTGAAATTAACGCCCATTGTATCAAATATTTATCTACCAGTTTGTTTCAATATATGATACTCAACTTCCTGCTGTGTATATTGCACAGGATTAGAGCCTATCTCTTTTGAGTTGAAGATATATTGGTGCCTGAAATATCATTACTTAAACATGGTACCCACCTTACTCAAACCATCACATATATCTAGAATCTACATAACTCTGACTCTAGAATTTAGAGATAATGCAATTCATCGTTTACAGACCACACAACGAATCGTGAAGAAATGTATGCCAGATATAACTCGCGATGTTACGGAAAGAATTTCATGTATAAGGTAGATGATGGGAGTGATATATCGGAAATAGAGGTTGTAAACGTTTCTGTGGACCGTATATTTCGTCAGCAGAAACTACAATCGCTCTATAATTGAAATCCTTTGCTGGATATCACGAGACTAGAAGGGACCAAGAAAACATTATAGACTGGAAGCAGGACAAAATGAAGGAGCACTGTAGAGGAAAGAGAAAAATAACTGCTCAAGGTTTAGAAGGATAGTTGGAGTGATCTCTCATAATGCAGTGTATTAAGAACGGTTTTATATTATATGTATGTTATATTCGATGCTGGTGGACAAGTGGTTACCATACTCTCCTCTTGTTCATAGGTTCAAATCCGGCCAGGGTAGGTGAATTCTTCATGGGATAAATATCCTGAGTAACAGTCCATTCGGAAGGGAACTAAAGCTATGGCTCCTGTTTCGTACATTTACTGCGCATAAAAGTGCCTAAAGCCGGGAAAAAGAGGTCTCTAATAAAATTTGTCATTCCTCTCACACCCAGCTGTGAATTACGATGCTAATGATAAGTAATTTAAGGCACAATTATGAAACACTTTCAAATATGTCGGTTGATTTCATTATTTTTTTCATGCTTAAACCGACATATTCGAAAGTGTTTCATAACTGTTACTTAAATTACTTCTAAAACTCCAATGCACGACAGACCTAGAAGACCCTTGGCCTACCACCCGGCTGCTGGCTTCACTTCCACATGTGTTATTAACGGAGGTAGACGATCATCCAGACAATTTAGAGGTGACATGTGGTCAGCATAGCGGGTCTCCCAGCCGTTATAGCTCATTTTCTCAACCTGGAGTCGCTACGTATTGTAGCTACCCAAATGCATCAGGAAATCGGTAGGCACCGGTCCCATACTGGCCGAAATTCCGTGAGAAAATTTCTTCCCCACGGAGACTCGGACCAGCGCAAGTCCCGTATCTCTGAGCAAGACATCTTGCCTTAAGTACTCGGCTACGTTGTTACTTAAAGCAGGCCTACATGTAATTGAATAGCCGCCCAAAACAAGATTGTAACGTTACCTTTTTCCGAACTTGATTTTTTAATGGAAAAACTTCCTAAGTACAATTATTAATATTTTCCTGGGTAAAAGACAACATGTGGAAAACAATGATGGTTGCAATCTTGAAGTGGACGGATACTTAAATTATTGTAGTCAAATAATTTTTCTGAATTAACCATATGAAATTATCCTTCCTTCATCTCTTATACACAGCGCAATACAGAAACCTGTAATGGTAAGAAATAGTTTTTTCCTTATTAAATATTGCACTTTATTTATTATATAGCGGCATTATTGAAAAATTAAATTAATATACAAATATTTTCTAAATGAATTAATCAAAATATTAAAATGAAACTAACTCAATGACATAAATATAAAATAGAAAATACTAATAATAACGATATCATATAATGTATCAAAATAGTGAGAAAATTACGAATATCACAAAAATAATAATACAAAAATCCCTATAATTATTAAATTATAATAAAACAATTATATCATTTTATTAGACATAAAATTTAAATAATAAAAATAAAATCCATACACCTAAAATTATCAAAGTGTGGTGAGATCACCAGAAAACCCATCAACAAAAATAACAAGTGAGTGACAGTTTTATATGTTTGAATATGTCTTAGAAATAAGTATAGTAGGAACACCATTGTAACCGCCAAGAAATTGTAACAAATGAGTCACAGTTTTATATGTTTGAATAAACCTTAGAAATAAGAATAGTATGAACCCATTGTAACTGCATCCCCAGGTAGACTGATAAAGATAAAATACAAAAGACTACACATACGTGTCATGATAATGAAAGTCTAAGAAACCGAACATTTCTAATCAAGCAACCCTTTTAACAATAATTAGTACATGTCATGATAACAAGATTACAAGAAACCAAACATTTTTAGCCAAGCAACTCTTATAACAATAAATAGTACATATCATGATATACGAAATTCCAAGAAACAGTTTAAAAATTAATTTGATATGGAGGGGGAAAAAGACGAACCCAGGACAAAGGCATTACTACCATGAACAGACATGGATAATGGGAATTACCAAAGGGGACGGAACTAGTAAATTAGGAGTGTCTTTAATGATAGTTAACCAATAAGATTTAATTGTAATAAATACTATTAACCAATGCTAGAAGTGTTGGTGGTACAAAATTAAGATGGAAGAGATAGACCTAGTTTTCCCCTTGAGTGATGAAAGTTGAAATTATTACTCGTCGCTCTAACTTGGATTCTAATTTATTATTCTCGCTCTGACTTGGATTCTCGTTCTAACTCCGATTTTAAGTATCCGGCGATCAACAAAGTGTGTCCGTGTTAATATAGAGACTACAATTATTACAGCCGTCGAGTAAAATACTTAGAATACTTTTTATTCGGAACACTTCTCACTTATAAACGTTTTACAGATATATGTTAAACTTACAACTATTACACGAGTTGAATAGATAAATATTTCATCTTAATATTGATGCACCAACGTCTTCGTCTATCTAAGTTTATGTTATCAGTGCTACTCTAATTTAATAAACTGTGTAAAATACTAACGACTTTCATTCGACGAGATACAATAGTTAGAATTTCAGCGCGAACCCTGAAATCCATGCTTTTGCCCCTGACCTAATTGGAGTCCTGTCCCTGATATTAGGATAGATAGGCTCCTAATAACTACAAGTGCTCCTAAATACCAATGAATCCAGCCGACGCTAAAAGCGATTGGTGAACTCCATCACTATAACGCTCACTTGGACCGCAATGTATAGTTTCCCAAAAGCATGCAATAAATGATCTGTCGCAATTATGAGTATTAAGCAGTTAGTAACTATCTTCGCAATCATATATAAAAAAAAAGGGAAGTGGACTGACATACTCAAAGATATTTGTCTATTTACTTAAGTCGTAGTTAAATTTGAACAGTTAGGGCCGGTTTCACCAACATCGGTGAAATTTAACCTTCACGACGAGTTACATAACCGGGTGAAAAATAACTAAGCGTGTTTGCGTTTCACCACGCCATATAACACCGACGTAAACAAACTGGCGGTTTACCGTTATAATAATTTAAATCGTATATTTCTCATACCTCATATTCAAGCGGAACAAATTTGTAGGAGGGGAAAGAAATGCTATTGGTTGTTACTTATCGCGTTACCATAGAAACCTAAATAAACACATTGAACCAACACAAACACGTTCCACAGATCACGTCGTATATATTAGTACACGTGGAAAATTTGCCAGAAATAAAGAACATGTCCAACGAAAGATTTTCAAAACTATAATAGAATTAATATAGAAACGTTGAAACTATAGGAAATAAGAAACTATCCATAAAACATGCGTAACGACGAAAAATATTTTTTCTTGATTAGGCCTGTTTTTAAATTAACCTAATGATTGATTTAAAAACACTTTTACATTAATATAATATGGTAGTGTATTATTATCATCATCATCATCATTGGAATGCTTTAGTATATTTGGGTTATGTAAAAGTTTTCATGGAACAAGCCATTTTAATGGTATAAGAAGAGCAATTATTTTGGTTGGGACCATGTATTACAGTGTTTACAAAGTATCTAATCCATCTCCTGAAAATGTTGCTGCTGTAAACTCTCATTCTTGGAAGAATTATTTAATAACATGCAAAATGATTATGATAATGCAAGCCATGTTATATATATATATATATATATAAGGTGATTTGGAGCCATCAAGCAACAAATCTGATGAGAGGTCCTTAAAAAAAATTCCAACATTTCTCCCTCTCAATGCATAGAATTGCTAGATTACAAACCCTTGTGCTTCATGGTTATTCAGGTGTAATCATAATATAGGAACGTCCTGTCTGCGGATGAACTTGTGATGGAACAGATTAGTTTAATTTGTAAAACTTGGAGTAGATCTTGGGAAGCTCAATTTTTTTGGTTGTTCCTGGACCTATTATAAGAACAGTGAGAGTTTTCTTTTTGTCTTACATATATTCATTATTTTCATTGTTGCACTTTGGAATACTCCAACCCAGTCTTAAGGAATTTCACTAAAAATGTTTGACTTTATCAGACCCATACCCTTGTCACATTCTAGGTATGTAGGTCCACTTATTGGGAATGTGACAAGAACTGACTGCAAATGTGTCTTCTCATGAACAATGTAGTGTAAATATCTAAAGAGCATGTAATTTTTATTTGCCCTCCTGCAGATTCACAGAATATATTTAACTACTAGATTTTTGGGTTAAGGATGTTTGTAATATACTGATTAATAAGAAATGAAGTTACCTTATTGGCTCCTTTCCTACCATGAGTTTCAGAATAAATATAGAAAATGGCCTTGTTATCAAACAACTTTTGAATGTTGAAAGAAAAGTAGCTAAATCGTTGCTTGTAATATATGATGTTTGGACAGGGGAGATTTTTCTGAAAATCCATGGAAATAAATTTAGTACTTCTCTTCCATGCTTCCCTCTGGCCGTTATAAATAATCTCAGTTCTTGCTATGTGAACCTTGTTTTCAGTTTCAAGATACATTACCTTCTTCTCTATCTCCAGCCTCATCTCTTCATTTGCAATGGTACTTAACTGAACAGGAGCGACTTCTTATTAGCAGTAAATTCATCACAGATACTATACGAATCGTTTCTGGGGTATCCAAATTAAATGTTGAACTGTGTTATGAAAATGGTTTAATACATTTCAGAAGATATAAAGTTTTCAGAATAATTGTCTTTATACATGTTATACGTTGTTAAAATACACAGTTCCCCAGGTAAATACAACTTCTGTTTTCTTTATGCTATAATGGCTTTCAGGACCCTTAAATGATGTGTGTTCCATAACCAGTTTTGGACAATTTGGTCTGCCTGTTGGTGTGTTTGCCTTACATATCCTTGCCTATCTCTGCATTAGTATTTATAGATTTTCGGATATTTTCAATTCTCTATTTTGAAATGGCATTTATAAACCTGAAAACTTTTTTACATATATCTTTATTTCATTTGCATAATTTTCATCTGAAATTCTTACCTTGTATCTGAAACTTTACTATGAAGGAGAGCATCATCTTCATTTATTTTGGCCTCCTCTGTTTAATATTGTGGGACCAAACATATATATAAAGTTAATAGTGAGTGGAGAACATATTTTTAATAACTCACCTCATACAATTTCAAATTTATTTGATTTAAGACCATTGGTTTTGAATGAATTTTTCATTCATCTTCAGTTTATTTTCAGTTGTTGATTTCACCAATTCTCTAATTCTGCCATATTTGGTTGGCATTATAAATTTTTTCTATAGGGATATCAAAATTCATTGATCGATATTTATTCTTTTGAATGAATATCTTCTCCCAAACTGTTCATTCTAATGGTTTATCCAATTGTTTCAAATTGTGAAATTGAAAAATCAGCAATTGCTGCACATAGTTTATTAGAACATCATAAAATTAATAGAGATGCAAAACTTTTGAAACAATTGGATAAACTATTAGAATTAACAGTTTGGGAGAAGATATTCATTCAAAAGAATAAATATTGATCAATGAATTTTGATATTCCTATAGAAAAAAAATTTATTTCAAAATTTATAAAGCCAACCAAAAGATGGCAGCGTTAGAGGTAACCATGGTGAAATCAACAAACATAGAATTTCAACAGTTGGAGTCATGAAAATAAACTGAAGATGAATGAAAAATTCATTCGAAACCAATGGACTTAAATCAAATAAATTTGAAATTGTATGACGTGAGTTATTAAAAATATGTTCTCCACTCACTATTAATGATATAACCTCATAATGTTTACTTCCCAACATTAATTTTAATATATATAAAGATTGTGCCTCTAACATTGTAAATTTTGAATTTGTTGATTCATTTATTTTGCTGATTTACATCAATACGTTTTAAATATTTTAACCTACAATTACAGGAGTCTCCAGTTTCATGAATCTGAGCTCTCAATTTTTTGTTAGTATCTTTCATCCTGCCAAAAACTCTTCCTCTTCTTACAGCTTTCATAAGATACACTGTTATTGATCATACTCATTCATTTTGAATGTATGTGATTCCAGTTTTCACTTTTCTCGCACAATATTACTAGTAAAACAACATATGAAGCAATACAATGAAAAAATAGTGTACATGTAATTCTCCTCCCAAATAAGACCAATATTGAATAAATCCAGTTCTAACTCTACACCTGCACTGCAACAGTTAGATTAAAATGACTTGCCTTCCTTTTCCCCTGTTCACTATAGACTTACCTTTTTTTTTCACTATCAAATGGGCCTTGGGTTCGATCCCCGGTCGGGACAGTTTTTCTGGGTTTTTATCTGGGTTTTTCTTCACCTGTAAGACAAATGTCAGGAAAACTTTAAGGCCCAAACCGTCCACAAAATCATATGGCCATCGCAATCATCGTCATTCATATTCATCTTAGATTAAGCTTGGGATTAGGGACTCTCCTGGTACACCACTATCATCATCCATCATATCATCGGGGCTACGTAACCCTGCCTTCCAGGCGCCCCAACCTCAGAAGTGGGTTACAGGTATGCTATGTCAGGAGAGAACACCAGGAATGTCGAAGGAAAACCTGGGGCATTTGCAAAAAAAAAAAAAATCTCAGTGACTAGCCTTACTTTTTCTCCGTAATTTAGCCCATATAAAATTCACTGCTCAAGCTATATGAATGTGCCCTTTACTGATTTTTTTTATCACATTTACTGACTCACCTCTCTTTTTCCCTATAGTCTTCAATTCCATCACTGCATTTACTCAAGGAAAGATAGTCTCCAACGTAACATACAAGAATATTAATTAAATTATTTGCAGTCTGTTCATCTTACGTCAATATTAATGTTGATTGATCTTGAACATGTTTCGCTTATATCATAATCATTGATATGCTAGAATCGAAACACGTTCAAGAACAAATCAACATTAATATTGAGGTAAGATGAACAGACTCCAAATAATTTAATTAAAAGAACCTCAAAATATTACTTCCTAAAATAAAACATTAAATACAGGAATATGTTTGAAAATGACTTGAAAACACTAGTGGAAATTATATTTTATTTAATATTTTTCAAATTATACAATAATTCATGTAAATCCACTCTATTATTTACTGCTTCAAATATCTTATTGTTTCTATCAGATATAACAAACTGCAAAACAATAAGACTGAGGAACATGTATATAATTTACTCATTTTATAATTTCATACTGCGTAACATTCTACAGCATCTCTCAAATGTTCACAGGCAATCAGTTCTAGTAAAATATTTAAAATTGTACTGCACATTTTAAAGTTACTGACCATTATTTTGAATAGTTTATATTAGTTGCATGTTATGAACACCAAGCTAATGAAGAAAACATATGTATAACAATAAATCAAATAAAAACCTAAAATATTTTAAAATTATTACAGTATCATCACTGATTAAAATATTATAGAAACAAAACTATAATTAACAATTTACTCTACAGTGGGATTTGACGAGCTTCACTTTACACCATTGTTGTCTCGGTTAAAATTATATTTTTCTTTCTCAAATAATGCAACTAAATTGAGATTAAGAACATCCTGAAGTACTTGCTCACCTGCATATCTTAAAATATTGTGTAAAACATCAGTAGCCCCATGATATGAAATTCATTAATCAGTTTTAAATTAATTCCTACATCACTTCCTAGAACTGAAGAGCTTCTCAGTAACCTTCAACATTCTGATTTAAGATTCATTGTACATGTTGTCTGCAAGTGTGTAACAAAGAAGACAGAAATACATTAACATGGACATCTATTTCAATATATGTCTTCTTCTTCTTCCTTCCAAGTATTAGGCCAAGGCCTGTTACGATCCTATAGAAAATTTTCCCTCCAGCATAAATAGTTTGATCCTACCGGAAAATTCTCATATAAGATTTGAAAGCATAATAATAGTCCCTTCGATTGGTTGCTGGCCAAAAGAAGGCAAGACCAGTGATGGGGCTGCCATCTTATAGCCTCAGGTCAGGCTTTTCTGGAGAAGAAAAGAAAATAAAGGAAAGAAGAAATGGAAGAAAGGAAAGACTCCCTAGCCCTCGGATGCCCTAATAGCGTCGGGGTCGAAAAAACAAGAGTTAACCAAGGGAGGTTAGATAGTAAAGTTAAAAGAGTGCAAAACACAAGTAAGTGGAAGAAATGTTTTGCTCAGCTTGGGCACCTTGTGGTCGCCATCCACATATCCTCTAGATGAGGACCCCTGAGGGTTTTGAAATCCATCTCTCCAAACCCAATATATGAAAAAAATAATTTATAGAGAAATTACAACAAAGTTATATGACCAAACTAACAACGTTACATTTTACAATATGAGAAATGTAAGCTAGAGTGAGTTATTTTTTAAGCTTTTGTAAGTTTAAGACTGATGTGTATAAATATTTATAACTGTTAGACCTAATAGTTGCAAATGTTATATATTTGCCATAAATTGTTCTTCATAATTTTTTACTCAATTATTAAATATATTGCTGTCATTGCTGCAACGATGTCACAAAATGTCATATTTGATTTACAAATAGCCTTCACTTTTAAAGAGAAGTAGTATTTAAAGTTACTTGAACTATTCTGCAACACCATCACCAGGTCTTTATTCTTTGTTTGTGTAATCCATTGTGTAGCTAGAAGTCGAGAACTTGCAAGGGCACAACTGACTCGGTGGACAATCTTAGGACTGTTGATCTCTTGACCCCTCCTGAATGATGAACAACTCATCTAATCATTGTCCAAAAGCCAGGAGCAGCCGATTTATTGGAGAAATGGCTTGATTTCTAAAAAAAAAAAGCAATATGTAATATAAACTTATTGTGTTGTACAGATCAACTCACATAATACTACATGCATATAGCAGTACAAGTGAATTATTCATAACTAGCTGAAGATATTTTATCAATAATGAAAATTATAGATTTCATAATCAACACAGTATACCACTGGTGTTTAATACATAAAGGATTACTGTATGCTGGCTCAACTGCACTTTTACTAGCGCTTGATTTTTCAGTTATATTATTGTAAACTATAGCTCTTCTTTTGTATTTACTAACATTATTTAATATTTTAAACTTTTTCAAACAATTTTATATCATTATTAGACAGTTTTGAAGTATTTATTTAAATATGCAAATCACAATATTATGACACTGTTAGACAATATTGTGATGCTAACTGCTATTTTCTCCACAGAGTATATTACTTAGTCTATGATTTTTCTATTGCTGTTTTGGGTTATCGCTGGTTGGATCAGCGTTAGGGAGCGATAAGTAAGTGTACATCCATTTTTAATAAGTTTGGTAATTTTAAAATTATTAATAAATCTTTATAACATAGATTTGGGGACTTATTGCAAATATTGGTCATCTAAATTTCATAGCAACAGATAGTAATCGAGGATGATAATCAATATGTGGTCCGATTGTGGGTTATCGGTGGCTCTACAAACTCTGGCGCATGCGCACTGTTATTCTATACGACTTTGAAAATATTTGACGCTAGTTTAAGTGCAGTTTTTCCCTGTATGCTTAGTAACTTGCATGTCTTACAATTTGTAACTTCTGTGTGTCTTAGATTTGCATATGCTGATATTATATCAATGTTATCTGCAGTTACTTCATGAATTATTTTAGTGCTACAGGTGTGTAGTCTACAATATTAAGACTCGTCAAAACATATTATTTAAAGAAAAGTAGTATTACAGAATTAGAATAATAAAATCAAATAATAGAGAAACTGCTGCATTACATATAATGACTGTTCTGTTCTGGAACATGTTTTCAGAGAAATACTTGATCTTACTATTAATGACAATATATGTTAGGCCACTATACAATTTTAGTACAATCCCCACTGCTCTAACGTTAAATAACAGGACAATTTTCTTGGATGTCAGATGTATTACCGGTACTGCAAGGCATTTAAGATTAACACATTTTTGGAAATTATCTCTAGAAATACTTGTATTTAGACCTAGGATCTCATTACTTGTTCTATATAATAGGTATATACATACTAGATTTAAATTATGGTACTTGCTAACAATTTCAACAAAACTAGGCCTACTCTATTTAATATCCCAAAATATTAAGAATATCAAATAAAACCAAATATTTTATAAAATATATTTCTGTAATTGGTAATTAAATATATAGTTCAAAAATAGTCCATAAATAATAAACATAACCTCACATTATTTTGTAATGATACTAACTTGGTTTGAAATATGTATTCATGAGTGAATAAATTAGTAATTCATTGTGTAAAGTACTGGTATTATACATGAGTAGAGTAATTTTCATTAACGAATTAAACTTACTTGTATTTATGCCTGACTTGTTTTATATATAGGACAGTATTCATACTAGATTTATATTATTTGCTAACAATTTTTAACAAAATAGGCCAACTGTATTTAAGAACTCAAATATTATGAATATCAAATAAAACTCAAATACTTTCTAAAATATATGTCTGTAATCAGTAATTAAATATATTGTTAAAAAATAGTCAATAAATAATAAACATAACCTCACATTATTTTGTACCGATACCAACTTGGTTTTAAATATATAAGAATTCATTGCGTAAAGTACTGGTATTATACATCAATAAAGTCAGTTTCAATAATGAAATAAACTTACCTCTCCGATGATCCAAATGTACAGCAGCCTATCAGGTAGACAGGCCTGGTGTCTTCGAAAGTCTGCGATATCACTGTAGTCGTAATTTTCGAACTATTCACAGATTTACTCTACCCAACTAGAGTATTTTCGATTAAATTGGCATTCAAAATAATAATTAAAACCATATTCACGTTCAATGTTAAAAATGTCCAGTCTTTCATACGCCATTTTAATATAGGAATCACCCTCCGTTATATATCACCCTCCGTTATATATCACCCTCCGATTCTACCGACCAAATTTGTCCGGTTACAGTTTACTAACGAAATACGACGAAATAACTCCCGGTGAAAAGTTACTGTTGTTGGTGAAACGCAAATTGTAGTGAAGCTGGGAAACGCGCCGTTTAATTCACCGGTAACACTGTTACCTGTGTTGGTGAAACCGGCCCTTAGTGGGCTATTGGTTTGGAATGAGTAAATTACATATCGCGAAATAGAAGCTCAAGAATTCGAACTAGGCCTATAAAACGCTGCAGTGTGAGGTATTTCCCAGGGAAATCTATGCATATTTCACAAAGAACAGAGATTTTAATTAAAATGTAGTTTTTATTGTGCAACACATTGCAAGTAATTATTCATGTTTATTGTTTACTGTTGATTTCTATGTAGCATTCCGGTGCTACGGTTAGATTATATATATATATATATACAGGATGATTAAAAAATCTCTTGATATTTTTCTCATATCGTTAATTTATGTATTATTGTTACAGGTAATCGGAAACTATGCTAACAATAGAGGAAATATTTAGTTGTCGTTTTCGCTCGTATACGAGGAATGACGTACAGGCAGGTCCAAGAAGAATTCACTAGAAAGTTCAGAAAACCAGGTCCTAGCAGGCAAGCTATTAGAGATCGGGTACTGAAAATGAAACGGACGGGATCTGTTGCTGATCAGGCACGTAGAGGGAGGCCGGCTACAACACTAGAAGACGTGCAAACCATACCGAATGCCATCTGTCTTAGTCCCGGTGCATCAACCAGAAGGCTCAGCAGAGAGTTGGGTATGTCCCATAGCACTCTATTGTGTACCTTGTCCATCAAACTGAACAAACACCCTTATCATATGCACAAGCGGGGCACGCCGTAGCGTGGTGGTTAAGGCACTGAGCTACAAGCCGGAGGGTCGAGGGTTCAAGTCCCGTTAGGGTCAGGATTTTTAAACTGACCCAAACCCTCTGGCGGGCACAATGGCCCTGGGGTCGACTCAACCTCTAACGGAAATGAGTACCAGACGCTTGTTCTGGGGGTAAAGGCGGCCGTCACGCAGGGCCGACAACCCGGCTGACATAAAGTGTCGATTGTCTAGAAAAAGTGGGAGCCTTAACCTCCTACTACACCAAGGGCCTCCGGGCCTGTTGTGGGATCACTTTACTTTTTTTTTATATGCACAAGCTTGAACTAGAACACTATGTAGCTCGACAAGCTATGTGTGATGATCTGTTAAATGTCATTGAAAATGAAGACCTCATGGAACATGTATTGTTCACTGATGAGGCAACATTCCACACATGTGGACATGTAAATAGGCATAATTGTAGGATTTGGGCAGGCGAACAGCCAAACGCTACACAAGAGTTTCGGAGAGGACATTTGTGGCTAGGAATAACAAAAACAAAAAATTACGGTCCGTTCATGTTTGCGTAAACAGCAGTGACTGGAAGAAACTATATTGACACGGAAGAACAATACCTGGAAACGCAGCTGGCACAGAATGCTGTACAAGATACTGTGGTTTTCCAGCAGGATGGTGCACCAACCCATTTGTCATCATTGTTCGTGATCACCTCAAATAAGTTTTCCTGGTAAGTGGATCAGTTGTGATTCACCGAGAAATTGGGCGACCCGCTCTCCAGATCTGACACCACTAGACTTCTTTGTTTGGGGTTTCGTTAAGTCCAAAATATATGAAGTGAAGATCAACATCTTACAGCGATTGAGAAACCGAATAGCTGCAGTGGTAGCTGCAATCAAACCAACTGGCAAAAGTTTTTCGCTGTACACAAGAAAGATTGAGTTGTGCCGTGACTTAGAGGGCCACCATATTGAAATGTATTGAGTTTATCATCCAGCAGTCACTCGTTAAAACACAAAATAAAAATACCCATTCGGGTGAACCTTTCATCTTTATTATTACTTTACATATGTAACATCAAGTTTGGCATAAAATATTGGCTTGACGAAAATGACAAGAGACTTTTGAATCATTCTGTATATGACGAAGATTTTATTTGAAACAAAATACTATTTGTTGATACTATTCTCAAGTAGAATTACGATTAAAAATGGACATAAATATTACTGAAGGTAGAATTTGTTATAATTAATTAATACAATTTATGTCAAAAATGTAGTTGTGGCTGGAATACATTCTGGAGTATGAAGGTACATACTGACAATGTACATCCCTAAAGAAAATTCTAATACTGGAGGCGTTCGAGACATTTGCGCTACCGGTACTGTTGTATAGCTTCCAAATATGGTCATTGAAGGAGAAACTGAAGCACATGATAATTATCTGCTAGAGGAAGATGTAACAGAAGATAATGTGACATTAAAAGATCGAATTCGAAACGTGGACCACAGAAAGAGCACAGACATAGAATACTGAATCACGGCTGCCGTAAGTCTAAAATAGAAATGAGAAGGCCAGTTACCGATTGTGAGTGGAACCCTGTGGACATACAGAGGGACTGTGTTGGACCCCAGAATCGGCAAACGAATTGTAAGCAGGCAGAGAACCAGATGGCCTGACGAATGCACGCTGAGAGTCAGTGGACGAGATGTGCAAGAAGCAGATCAACGTGAAAAAAAAAACAGACAGAGGAAATAGTAAAGTGAAATGAGCATTAAGTGATAAGGAGGGACGCGAGTGAAACAGTGAATAGTGACAACAGATCAGTGTAATATATTGCTCCATGCACCAACACAAAAAATCACGAACATGGTAGATAATCAACAATCTCTAGGATTAGATGCACTACAAATCCCTGTTGTTAAATAATAATTTTTCTCGAGAACTAACTTTATTCTAGGTCATTTATAGTGCTCTTTTTCTAATCTTTAATCTAGATCTGAACATTTAATACTTCAGTCGTTGTTAATTCTAGATTGATTAAAAAACTATTTTGCAGATAGATAATTATATTTTGGACATATCATGTACTCCGACTATTTACGGTTATTGTCATTTAGATTGTAAGAATAATTTTTGTAGTTTTTTAAAACGGTTGACAAGGCTTGAAGGTCTTAACTCTTGCCGGATGAAAATAAAAGCTATTCATTATTATTATTATTATTATTAGTAATATTATTAATTATTATTATTATTATTATTATTTATATATTTCAAGCCATTGTTAAAAAGTATTGTATTATATGGATCCGAAACCTGAACAGTAGGTAAACAACAAGGGAACAAGCTGTTAGCAGTATAGAAATGGAATGGAATTTTGAAGGCGATCGAGACCAAAAAAATTTCAAGACGGAGATAAAATCGAAGAAACAGCATTAATAAGGAAAATTATGCAAGTTGAAAAAAAAAACCAAGAAAAGATAGAGAAAACGTTTCAAATGATATGGAACACGTCCCAAAATAATGGACGAAGATCGACTACCTAAGAAAGATCCTTGATTGAAATTCTAATGGAAAGAAGTAGAGAAGAGGCTGATCTAGCGAACGGATGGACGATGGCGTGAGGAGAAATATTTGTTAGCTATTGATTTGGAGGGAGAAGGAAGATATTGCTTTAGACGGAAACCTCTGGCAACCAAATCATTTTGGAATCAAGTAGTAGAACGGTATGTAGAGGAATATACCTAACAAAACTATTATTATTATTATTATTATTATTAATATTATTATGAAGTGTTACTCGGAGCTACCCCAGAATTGCGGGCAAGAGTCTTTAGTCCAAATGGGATTGTATACGCTAAATTCTTATCGATGAGAATTAAGTTTCAGAACACATATTTGACGTACAATATTTGTTATTTATGCACACAAGAAATGCCTCTAGGAACACCCCGCAACGACTGTACGACAAGATGGTAGTTCAAGCATAATGTCGTTCACGCAAATTCATATCTTGTGTGCCACATACATGTCAATGCACATTGTCTTGGGGACAGGATTGTTAGAGCTGAACCAATTGATACATGAACAGAATAGTGTAAAAAATGCAGTATCTATAAATACAATTGGAAAATGTGTATCAGAGAAATCAAAGTAACGAAAGGCCTTCGTCAAGGTTGTAGCAAATCACCCAAATTAAAAAGACATTTTTACATAAAACACTTTCAAACTGGAGCAAACATTATTCAGGAATGGGGGTACCAATTGGAAATGGGTGAACAGATACAATATATACAAAGTTATTTGCGGATAACCAGATATTGATTGCTAAGAATAAGCAGACATGGAGTTTATATTCAGAAAATTATTAGAAGAATACGATAATTAGGATTTGAAAATAAATAAAAAACAAATATTAGTTTAAAAAAACTAAAACAACACGCTATATTAGAAAACCGAACTAAAAAATTAAAAGTAATTTTAATTTCCAACAGGCTTGGGATAAAAATAAAGTGGTCAACAAAACAAACATCTCCAACATTTCTAGAATGAAACTAGAGTTATTAAAAAAAATTATCATCAAAAGCGTGGGGTACTTTTCACGGTTTTTACATTTTCTTCTTAGAGACTCAACTTTTACCTATATCTGATTATTATCAAATAGATTCATTGATATAGAGCACCCCACGCTTTTTTTATTGTTTTTGTAGATAACTCTAGTTTTATTCTAGATATGTTGGCGATAATTTTTTTAGTGGAATGCAGGCTTTCACGGCCGGTAATCATGGTAATAAAAGATTCCGCGCTATGTGGCCGTGGTCTATAACTGGCGTTTCTTCCAGACGTTTCTCCCTCAACTGCGGAGGGCATCTTCAGTGGCGAGCGCTTCCAGCTGTTGTTTCCCTGTCGTAGACTCGACTGCGAATGAACAGCAGAAAGCTGGACGCTCTTATTTATACTAGTGCTGACGTCACGTGAGTCGCAACTGTTTGGATCGACGTCATCATACTGACTTCTGATTGGTTCGGAACTCTCTCCTTGTTATTGGTAGGTTTTGACTGTCTATTGTCTAATGTGTGATACCAGGCTTTGGCTAGTTTTATTCCTTCATCTTTTCTATTGAAACTGTCCTTGTGTTTATAAATTTCTATGGACTCTCTGTATAATTTTGGGAAATAATATGGTGTTGTAGCTAAAACTTGTGTTTCATCGTAGAGAATCTGATGTCCGTTTTCAGTAATAACGTGTTCTGCTACGGCCGATTTTTCTATTTGTCCTAGTCTGCAGTTTCTTCTATGTTCAGTCAAACGGGTGGCTATGCTTCTTTTTGTGGTTCCTATGTAAGATCTTCCACAAGAACACGGAAGCCGGTATACACCGCAAGTGGAGAATGGTGGTCGAGGATCCTTTGATGAGCGAAGGCAGTTTTCTATTTTTCTTGTAAGTCTATAAATTGTTCTAATATTTTGCTTTTTTAGTACTTTGCCGATCCGATCTGTGACCCGTTGTATATATGGTAAGAAAGCTGTGCAGACTGTTGATGTATTGTCCGTTTTGCGTTGTTGTTTACGTGGATTTATTGATTGTTTTATTTCTTTGACTGTATATCCATTCTTCTTAAAACATTTGAACAGATGGTGCTGCTCCTGGTTAAGATATTGTGGCTGGCATATCTTCTTCGCTCTGTCAAACAGTGTCTTTATGACGCCTCGTTTTTGTTTAGGGTGGTGATTGGAATTCTTGTGTAGATACCGGTCCGTGTGTGTGGGTTTTCTGTAGACTGTATGTTGAATTTCTCCGTTGTCTTTTCTTATTATCTGGATATCCAGGAACGGGAGTTTACCGTTATTTTCTTTTTCTATGGTGAACTGTATTTTGCTGTTTCGGCCATTGAGATGTTGTAGGGATCGCTCTAATTCCTCGTTACCGTGTCTCC
This sequence comes from Diploptera punctata, assembly GCA_030220185.1. NCBI lineage: Eukaryota > Metazoa > Arthropoda > Insecta > Blattodea > Blaberidae > Diploptera > Diploptera punctata. Next base: position 272,907 of record JASPKZ010005315.1, read on the forward strand.
AAACTACAAACGTGCCATCCACATAACGAAACCAATATTCAGGGGACTTTGGAGCTGTTTTTAATGCTTTCCGCTTCGAATTTTCTCCATGAAAAACATTGCTATTACCGGAGTTAGCGGATTAACCCATTGCTACTACTACTTATCTACTACTCCGTCGATCTGTTCGTAATAGCTGTTGTCCCATTGAAAGTATGTTGTTGTTAATACATATCGGAATAGCTTTGAAATGTCTTCTGTGAAGATCTGTCCAATGTAGGTCATGGTTTCGTCTGTTCTGTCAAAAGGAGGTAAGTACGCCATCACACCTACATCTATACCTGTAGAGGATATTATTTCAAATATTGAGACGAGCATTAAGAATCTTCCCCTACATAAATATGAAAAAATCCGTTACGAAACAGCCAGAATACTTCGACGCGCCCAACCACCAAAAAGCAATTTAATGAAGAAGGAGAAAATAGCACTACGAACTGTAAATAATGACCAGGATATCATAATTTTATCAGCCGATAAGGGAATCTCAACAGTTTTAATGAATGTCCAGGAGTATAAGGAGAAGATATTAGAACTTCTGACACCAGACACATATTAGAACCATCAACCGAGACCCTACAGCCAGTATTGTTCGAAATCAAATAACCTGATTAAACAATCTTCCTTACCAGAAGAAACAAAAAACAAGTTACGTGTCTCTGAAGCTCAACCACCACGACTCTACGGTCTTCCCAAGGTACACAAGAATGGCATTCCACTCCGGCCAATTGTTAGTGCCATTGGCTCTCCGACCTACACACTCGCAAAGAACCTTACTGCACTTCTTAAACCATTCATTGGAAAATCGGACAGCTACATCAAAGACTCGACGCACTTCATTGAGAAACTGCGAAACATAAAAATAATTTCTAACGATATACTGGTCAGCTTCGATGCAGTTTCCCTGTTTACTATGGTGCCTATCAACGAAACCATGACCTACATTGTACAGATCTTCACAGAAGACATTTCAAAGCTATTCAGACATGTATTAACAACAACATACTTCCAATGGGACAACAGCTATTACGAACAGATCGACGGAGTAGCAATGGGTAGTCCGGTAATAGCTAATTTTTTCATGGAGAAATTCGAAGAGGAAGCATTAAAAACAGCTCCCAAGTCCCCTGAATATTGGTTTCGTTATGTGGATGACACGTTTGTAGTTTGGAGACACGGTAACGAGGAATTAGAGCGATTCCTACAACATCTCAATTGCCGAAACAGCAAAATACAGTTCACCATAGAAAAAGAAAATAACGGTAAACTCCCGTTCCTGGATATCCAGATAATAAGAAAAGACAACGGAGAAATTCAACATACAGTCTACAGAAAAACCCACACACACGGACCGGTATCTACACAAGAATTCCAATCACCACCCTAGACAAAAACGAGGCGTCATAAAGACACTGTTTGACAGAGCGAAGAAGATATGCCAGCCACAATATCTTAACCAGGAGCAGCACCATCTGTTCAAATGTTTTAAGAAGAATGGATATACAGTCAAAGAAATAAAACAATCAATAAATCCACGTAAACAACAACGCAAAACGGACAATACATCAACAGTCAGCACAGCTTTCTTACCATATATACAACGGGTCACAGATCGGATCGGCAAAGTACTAAAAAAAGCAAAATATTAGAACAATTTATGGACCTACAAGAAAAATAGAAAACTGCCTTCGCTCATCAAAGGATCCTCGACCACCATTCTCCACTTGCGGTGTATACCGGCTTCCGTGCTCTTGTGGAGGATCTTACATAGGAACCACAAAAAGAAGCATAGCCACCCATTTGACTGAACATAGAAGAAACTGCAGACTAGGACAAATAGAAAAATAGGCCGTAGCAGAACACGTTATTACTGAAAACGGACATCAGATTCTCTACGACGAAACACAAGTTTTAGCTACAACACCATATTATTTCCCAAGATTATACAGAGAGGCCATAGAAATTTATAAACACAAGTACAATTTCAATAGAAAAGATGAAGGAATAAAACTAGCCAAAGCCTGGTATCACACATTAGACAATAGACAGTCAAAACCTACCAATAACAAGGAGAGAGTTCCGAACCAATCAGAAGCCAGTATGATGACGTCGATCCAAACAGCTGCGACTCACGTGACGTCAGCACTAGTATAAATAAGAGCGTCCAGCTTTCTGCTGTTCACAAACTCACTGATTCATGAGCGAGCTTGTGAGCAGTCAACGTCGTTTCTGAAGGCAGCATACAACGCGAAAATTGGATAAAATAAAAAATAAATTTTCTGCGAGTTATCAGGTGCTCCACCTCCCAACTGAAGCCCAGTGACTAGTTGATAAGTGCTACTGACTCCTGAGTGAAGTGGTTTAGTGATTTGTGTCTATTAGGGTGCTGGAAAAAAAATCAATAATCAGCGAGGCTTGACAGCCAATCACAAGTGTGCGTGGTGTTCGCACCACCACACAGGGCCACGTCCTGAGTGGAAAAATTCTATTTAGTGGTTTTCTTTTTGGGTTTAAATTTGCAACCAAAGCAACTCTAGACTGTGAGTGGTTTGGAAAAAGGTTCAATTCTATTTTTCGTTGTTTTTTGTGTTAGTGTTTTTTCAGTGTTAAGTGATATTTGTACCAAAAAAGTATGGCTAAAGCCATTTCACAAAATGTTAGTGTTGATGTGGAAGAAGCAGAAACCGATACGCTCGGAGCCTGGGAGGAAATCTGTGTCAAATTTGAAAAGTTCATAGAACAGCAAAATTTAAGAGCTGGCTCTAGACCAGCAGAACTTGCGGAATTAATCAGAGGTACTTTCCTCAATATTATGGGTTACCTCCAGACATATAGAGACTTCGAGCGTACCGAGTATGCTTATGAGCTTACTTGTCAGTACATAAAATCTGTAGATGTAATATATAGGAATTCAGATGATCTAGTAAGCTACCTAAAAGGGTTATTAGATGAACTCAAAAGATTTACCATAGACATCCAAACGTCAGCATTCTTCGATGTAGCTACAGAGGAAGCTACATCACCTAAAATAAGAATAAAAAGACAAAGACTTTCTTTATCTACTGAGAGACCATCCCAACAAGATGGCTCTAGAAGATCAGTAAGAAAGAAAAGACTGACAAGAGAGTTGCATGTAGCGATGGCTCCAGCGGTGTCCACCCAAAATAGATTTGCTTTACTAGCAGATTGCATGGACACTGCTGAGCCTGCAACTTCCACATCAAAGGAAACTGTTGCATCGTAAAAAGAGAGGAATTTGCCTGTGACTACGGCACAGCGCAGACCTTCACAACCAAATGATAGAAATATAAATTCTACAAATACCGAAACTGGAAATGAAAGAAATTCAAACGAACAAAGTATCCCTAAGGAATCTCGACCGCCGCCCATTACAGTTATAGGGCATGCCGGTTTATTTAAAATGAATTCAAAAATAAAATCAAAATTAACCGGCGACTTAAAGGTTGTCAATACCAGAGAAGGTCTGCGTTATATGCCTCCAAAGTGGCAGACTTTGAAATGTTAAAAAACTTCTTCAAAACTGCAAAGAAACAATTTTATACGTTTGTTATGAAGAAAGATCTGCCACTTCGGGTAGTGTTGAGGAGACTACCAGCAGTCACTTCAGTTCAGGAAATTGAACACGAACTCAAGAGTATGGATTATCCTCTTAAATCCATTAAACAAATATCAAAAAAAGAAAATGATAAAGAAATTCCCTTGCCTTTGTTCATCTTAGAACTGGAAAATAGTGATGCTGGTAAGGAAATCTACAATTTGAACCGTCTCCTCTACACAGTAGTCGAGGTTGTCCCTTATCGACCAAGGGCTGGGTTAAAGCAGTGCTTTAGATGTCAGCACTTTAATCACACATTTTCGGCCTGTCATAGAGACCCAATATGTGTGGTTGTGCTGGCACTCATATTCACAAGTACTTCCCAGTCAGTGCTGCTGCCTTGTCTGATCGGTCCTTGCTGAGATGTGCGAATTGCAATGGAGAACATCCTGCCTCCTTCAGAGGATGTGAAGTCTATAAAGCAGCACAGGAAGCTTACCTTAAATAAAAAAATACAGTACCTGCCTCAAATATCCAAACTCCCAGAAGCTTTCAAATAAAGCCAATTAGGCCTAATGTATCATTCAGACAAGCTTTAACTCCTAATACTGCTCCAAATGCAAGCTCTACAAGCACTGCTCAGGCACGTCTTGGTACGGTAATGCAACCTACTGGTCATGGGCAGCATTTGCTCAGGGAAATCAAAGCTGCTCTTGCAAGCTTCAGATCTCCTATGGAGCGAATGATGTTCATGGCCCAGCTGGCAAATTTATGTTTCGGACATGGATAGATTCACCCACGGAAGCTATCTCAATGTCGTGGCATTCAATGCCAATGCTGTAGCCAATCAAAAATCTGAGCTAATCACTTTTTTACAAGAAAGAAATATTGACATTCTTCTAATAAATGAAACTCATTTAAAACCGCACAAAAGTTTCCAAATTCCGAATTACTACACATATAGAAATGACCGAATTGACGGTCCCTTGGTGGCACAGCTATCTGTATAAAGCGCACCCTCGGCCACAGAGTGGTCACTATTCCAAGGCTCCAATTTATGGAAGCTGCTGGCATCCTTCTACCAATTTCCAACCGCGAAAATATTTTCATAGCATCAATTTATAAATCTCCCACCAGACTGCTAACGAGACACGACCTCAATATTCTTACATCAGTCTCCCCTAACTATTTGTTAGTGGGAGATTTTAATGCAAAACATCTTTACTGGAATTGTAGTGTCCAAAATGCAGCTGGTGTAACATTACAAAATTATTGCCAGCATCTAAACATAGAAATCTCTGCACCAATGGAACATACATTCTTCAGGCACACAGCTTATGGTATTCGCTCTGATATTCTTGATATAGTGCTATCGAAGAATGTCCCTATTTCTCCACACGTCACTACAGTAATAGACGCATTAAACTCTGACCACACACCAATACTATTTAAAATCTCACACACATTTTTATTGTCCTCCCCGCTTAACTTACAACATGATCACACAGACTGGCAGACTTACTCTACACTGCTTAATCAATGGGTTAAGCCAACACTCTGCTGAGTCTACGCAACAAATTGAACACAGTGTCCTTGAATTACAGGCCAGTATTAAAACGGCCATAAGACTAGCAACAACACGAACCAATCAAACTGCACAGACAAAAAGCACAGATCCCACACTCCAAAATTATTTAATTCTAAAAAGACGGTACCTAAAATGGTACCGCGATTTCGGAAGTCATCAACACAAACAGCTATACAATCATTATGCTCATTTGGTGAAAACCCGTCTGCAAGCCTTAAGAAATGCTGACTGGGCAAAGTCCCTTCAACATTACACGGAAAATAAAATCCCACCTTGGGATATTCTTAAGCGTATACGAAGGAGTAGAGCACCTGCTCCTCCTTCAGCAATTCAGTATAATGGAAATTGGGCCTATCTCCCTAGGGAGAAGGCCAAAGTCCTAGCTGAAAATTTGGCAGACAGGTTTAAACCACATGAGCTCACAACACCAGCTCATGATAATGAAGTACACCATACTGTTAGTGCGTTTCTTGAGCGTCCAATCCCACATTACCTTCCTGACATACGGCTTTCAGAATTGAAAGCCGTTATCCAGTCTCTCCCTACCAAAAGAGCCCCTGGCCACGACCGTATACCAAACCTGGCGGTAAAGCATTTACCGCCAAAAGCCTTACTCCTATTTCTCCAGATAGTTAAACTTTGTTTCCGATTCCATTACTTCCCTGAAGTATGGAAGAGGGCCAAAGTTATAGCTATCCCCAAGCCTGGGAAAGATCCTACCGTCCCATACAATCTCAGACCAATCAGTCTGCTGCCTGTGCTGGGCAAAATAATGGAGAAAATTATTTTGGCACGTCTAAAACAAGAAATTTCAACACTTAATCTTATACCTAATTATCAATTTGGCTTTAGAAAATCGCACAGTACTCCGCTCCAGCTAGCACGACTGGTTGACAAGATTGTCACGGGCTTCAACGCTAAGAAATGTACTTTGGCAGTATTCCTCGATAATGAGAAAGCCTTCGATACGACTTGGATAAATGGACTTATCTACAAACTAATCAAATTTAACATTTCGGCTGACTTAGTTAAACTTCTTGCAAAATATCTCAGTAACCGAGATTTCTATGTGTCGGTTAATGGGTATATTTCTGACTGTAAGCCTCTGCGGGCTGGAGTCCCACAGGGTGCAGTCCTCTCACCTATCCTGTACACATTATATGTGTCTGACTTTCCTTCCTTACCCAATATCCATATAGCTTCCTTCGCTGATGATACATGTTTGTATTATCAGGCCTCTCTCCGTGGCATACTTAAATGTATCCACACCATCCAAAACGCCCTCAATAGCATCCATACCTGGCTACATCTGTGGAATATCCAAGTCAATGCAAATAAGACACAAATTGTCTTATTTAGGAGAACCTACAGATGTATTCCCATCCGGCTCACTCTGGGAACTCCAATTCGATCAGAGACTACAGTTAAGTATCTTGGAGTCCATTCGGACTCCAGGCTTACGTTCAAAATTCATATTCAGAAACTAAAACACCAAGCTAATGCTGCAATTTCAATTTTATATCCATTTATCAAGTCGAATAATCTATCTACTCGGATCAAGCTCACATTATATAAAGCTGTGATCCGCAGCATGTTGCTGTATGGAAGTGAAGCCTGGAGCATTCTGGCCGCATGCCACAAACAAAAATTACAAGTCATCCAAAACAAATGTTTAAAAATCATCTTGTCGGCTCCTCCACGCACAAGAATCAGCAGGCTTCATGACCTAACGCGAATGCCCTATATTGCGACTACAATTGAACAAAAGGTCAAAGACATGTTTCATGTCATACAGAATCATGACAATCCAATTGTTCGTAATATAGCACAAGCGTTACAACAACCTGCTGTTCACCGAAACATATTTCCTCAAGATGCATCAGACCTTTGAGATGAGTGTTGTGAAACTGCCCAGGTAGTGTGGCTCACTATTGTGTCGTTGGCTTTCGGACTCTCTGCTTGTCCAGCGGCACGATTTTATGATGCCCTATCTGGGATAGTGAGTCACCCATCTCTAAACTAACAAATAAATTAACATCATGATAATTTTTGAAAAACTCTAAAGTCATAAATGGGATTGAACTAGCGAGTAAACCCAAAACGATAACCACTAAGGAATTTGGCTGTCAAGGGACTAAATTAGCCCCAGAAAAGCATCCTGGGCGATGCAAGTCATTGCCAACACTCAGTCAGTCAGTCAGTCAGTCAGTCAGTCTCCTGTTCATTCGCAGTCGAGTCTACGACAGGGAAACAACAGCTGGAAGCGCTCGCCACTGAAGATGCCCTCCACAGTTGAGGGAGAAACGTCTGGAAGAAACGCCAGTTATAGACCACGGCCACATAGCCCGCAATCTTTTATTACCACGATAATTTTTTTGTTGACCACTTTAATTGTATCCCAAGCGTGTTAGAAATTAAAATTATTTTTCATTTTTTAGTTCGGTTTTCTAATGAAGCGTGTTGTTTAAGTTTTTTAAACTATTATTTATTTATTATTTTTTTAGTTTTAATATTTTACAGAATAAGATAAAAATGTAAATACCTTTAAATTTGATACTAATTGTAGTATGAGCTAAAAGCAATACTCCACAAAAAGAAAAAAACACCCGGGCTGGATTTGAACCAGTGATACATAACTTACTGAAATTATATACCACTACAGTCCACCGCTCTACCAACTGAGCTGTTACAACGATTGAGTAAGAAGTTGATAAGTCCGCAAAGGATTATAACGGTTTATATTATTATTTTGATTTTCTGTTGATTCTGGCCAGTATTTTAGAAATATTTATGAAATTATTGTATTGCCATTGGTCCTTTACAAGTATCCAAAGTTTCATGCCGATCCAATGATTTTAAGTGGGTGAAAATCGTGTTGAAGAATTCCATTACATAATTACACAAACCGTCTTTCTTCGATTTTCTGATGATTCTTGCCGGATTTTGGAAAACATGTATGAAATTACTGTATTGTCATTGGTACAAGTATACAAAGTTTCATGTCGATCCAATGATTTTAAGTGGGCAAAAATCATGTTGAAAGATTCCGTTACATAATTACGTAGACACTCTTTTCGATTTTCTGATGATTCTGGCAATGATTTTAGAAAACAAAAATGAAATTATTGTATTGCATACAGAATAAAACCAGAGTTAACAACATTAAATAATAGTTTTAAAAAACTAAAACAACACGTTTTATTAGAAAACCGAACTAAAAAATGAAAAATAATTTAAATTTCCAACACGCTTGGGTGTTTAAATTGGCCACCAAAAAAATCATCTCCAACACATATAGAATAAAACTAGAGTTACCAACAAAAATAAAATAATTTTACCATCAAAAGCGTGGGGTGCTCTATAGCAATTAATATATTTGATAATAAACAAATATTGGTACAAGTAAAGTCTCTAAGAAGAAAATGTAAAAATCATATAAAGCAGTCCACGCTTTTGATGGTAAAATTATATTCCATTTGTTGATAACTGTTGTTTTATTCTAGATATATTGGAGATTATATTTTGTTGACAACTTTAATTTTATCCCAAGCGTGCTGGAAATTAAAATTATTTTTAATTTTTTAGTCCTGTTTTCTAGTTTTTTAAAACTATTATTTATTTTTTTTATTTTTTGTTTTAATATTTTACAGAATAAGATAAAAATGTAAATAACTTAAAATTCGGTACTATTGTAATATGAGCTAAAAGTAATACTTTTCTAAACAAAATCCTCCCAGCTGGATTTGAACCAGCGACCTATGGATTACTGAAATTATATACCACTAGAGTTCACCGCTCTACCAACCGAGCTCTTACAACGACTGACAAAAAAGTCCATAAGTGCGCAACCTATTTTAACAGTTTGAATTCTTTTTATTTTCTGTTGATTCTGGCCAGGATTTTAGAAACAAATTATGAAATCATTGTATTGTCACATGTCCTTTACAAGTATACAAAGTTACAAGTCGATCCAATGTTTCTAAGTGGGTGAAAATCGTGTTCAAAATTCAGTTACATAGATACAAATACACTTTTTTTATTTTCTGATGATTCTGGCCAGGATTTTAGAAACAAAATATGAAATTATTGTGTTGTCATGGGTCCTTTACAGGTATACAAAGTTTCAAGTCGATCCGATGTTTCTAAGTGGGTGAAAATCGTGTTCAAATATTCCGTTACATAGGTACAAAGACACTTTTTTGATTTCCTGATGGTTCTGGCCAGGATTTAAATAAATAATCGTTTTAAAAAACTAAAAGGACACGCTTTATTAGAAAACTAAAAAAATGAAAAATAATTTTAATTTCCAATACGCTTGGGATAAAATAAAGTGGTCAACAAAAAAATCATCTCCAACACATATAGAATAAAATTAGAGTTATCAACAAAAAGAAAATAATTTTACCATCCAAAACATGGGGTGATTTTATGATTTTTACGTTTTCTTCTTAGAGAGCTTACTTTTACCAATATCTGTTTATTATCAAATATATTAATTGATATAGAGCACCCCACGCTTTTGATGGTAAAATTATTTTCTTTTTGTTGATAACTCTAATTTTATTCTATATGTGTTGGAGATGATTTTTTTGTTGACCACTTTATTATATACCAAGCGTATTGGAAATTAAAATTATTTTTCATATCTTAGTTTTCTAATAAAGCGTGTTCTTTTAGTTTTTTAAAACTATTATTTATTTTTAAGTTTTAATATTTTACAGAATAAGATAAAAATTTAAATATCTTTAAACTCGATACTATTGTAGTATGATCTAAAAGTAATACTCTTCTATAAAAAACCCCTCCCAGCCGGATTTGAACCAGGTCAACGTATGGTTTACTGCTGACTAATAATTATATACCACTAAGAGTTCCCTCCTCTACCAGGTTGAAGCTCCTTACAGACGTATTGCACTAAAATACTGCGAGAAGTCCGCTAAACACTAATTATACCAGTTTTCAGTGTTTTGAATTTGTCGGATGATTCTGGCCAGGATTTTCGAAACAAAATATGAAAATTATGTTAGTGTCACGGGTTTATCATACACGTATACAAAGTTTCAAGTCGATCCAATGGTTCTAATATGGGTGAAAATCGCGTTGAAATGAAAGATTCAGTTACATTTATGCAAAAATATGTTTTTTTGATTTTCTGATGATTATGACCAGAATTTTTAGAAAAGAAATATGAAATTATTGTATTGTCACGGGTCCTCTACAAGTAAACAAAGTTCCAAGTCGATCCAATGTTTTGTAAGTGGGTGAAAATCACGCTGAAAGATTCCATTACATTGATACAAAAAACACTTTTTGTTGATGTTTCCTGATTGATTATGGCCAGGATTTTAAGTTAAACCGCTAAATATGCGAAACGTATTGTATTGGCACGGGTCCTCTACAAGTATACAAAGTTTCAAGTCAATCCAATGTTTCGAAGTGGGTGAAATTCGCGTTGAAAGATTCCGTTACACTGATACAAAAACACTTTTGTTTTTATTTTCTGATGATTATGGCCAAGCTTTTAGAAAATAAATATGAAATTATTGTATTGTCACGGGTCCTCTACAAGTATACAAAGTTTAAAGTCAATCCGATGATTTTAAGTGAGTGAAAATCGCGTTGAAAGATTCCGTTACATAGATAGATAGATACAGGTCATGCTAATATAAAGCGTGTAAAAAATAAATTATTTTATTGTCACGGGTCCTTTACAAGTATGCACAGTTTCAAGTCGATCCAATGATTTTAAGTGGGCGAAAATCGCGTTGAAAGATTCCGTTACATAGATAGATACCGGTCAACCGGTCAAGCTAATATAAAGGGTGTAAAAACATTTTATATCGGATATGGTGCAGAAGCCGAAGATTTAATATTAAGGTCATTCCATGTCAAGTGACCAAATTAACAATTACAAATTTTAGTGACCATCTCCAATCTCGCTGAAATTTTGTGTAGGGACAGATACGTGTCTGAGATAATGCTGTGTAAAATTTCACCTTCATTAGTAGTACAGCCGGGGTCATAGGGTCTCCAGCATGATGTTCACTCATGCGCCACTGATGCACGTTGTAATAAACGTGGCACGTTTCAAGTACTACTGTTGTGGAACTGTAGCAGTCACAGACAACGTTTTATGCTCTACATGAAGGTTGCAGTTCCAAGGTTTAACGTTTTAGTTTTGTTGCTGTTGTCTAACAAATTTGCTCAAATAATCTGTCACATCAATTTGGGGCAGGGTTTTCATTGCTTACAACCTTGCAATAAGAACTTCTAGAAACTTATGTTTTGGTGAACTAACCAAACCCATTACTTCCTTTAAGCTGTCAAAAGTATCAGCCTCTAAACTCACTTATTTTTCAAAATATACGCTATTAGACATGAGTTTAAAATTTTACGCGCCTAATTTTGTGTATTTTCAAACACAAATAGCAAAACTACCTTTTGCTGCAATAAAGTAATTTTTGTTATCATTGGAAAGAGGAGACTCCTTTATGTTAGAGTCATCTTATTTCACGTTTGAGACTCATCATTTAAGGTAAGTTAATTACTTTGAAATTGCATTTATTTTATTACGTCACATACATATACGACTAAACAAACAATCTGCAGGACTTTTATTGACAGTCATACTGGAATTACCGTACTTTTTATTTTGACCAACCTCATGTGTTAGTGTTCAGCTTTTCTGACTCTGTTCATGAGGCCCCGGGTTCGATTCGCGGTTAAAACCATAGGAATAATTCCTGTGGTTACCCAATGGTCTGGAATTAGGTTACGTTTAGGAAAATATCTCTCCTGGCACTTCATTATCATTTACCATCCATCATATCTTCGGGGTAACGTAATTCCACCAGACGATAAATGATAATGAAATGCCAGGATAGTTCTTATCGTAAATGTAACCTAATTCTAGACCATAGGCAACCACAGGAATTTTTCCTATGGTTTAACTGGAATCGAACCCGGGACCTCATGAACAGTAGTCAGAAACGCTGAGCACTAGCCCATGAAGCTGGTTAAAATCAAAAGTACGGTAATTCCAGTATGACTGACAATCAACTTCCTGCAGATTGTTTGTATAGTCATATATGTATATCACATAATTGAATAAATGCAATTTTAAAAGTAATTTATCTGGCCTTAAATTATGAGTCCCAAAAGTGACATAAGATACCTCAAAAATAAAACATCTGCTCTTTCGATGGTAACAAAAATAATTTGATTGGAACTAAAGGTGTTTTGCTATTTGAGTTTGAAAATTCACAAAATTTGACGCATATAATTTTAACCTCATATTGAATAGCATATATCTTGACAACAAAGTGAGCTTGATAGCTGATACTTGGGCAGCTTCAAATCAGTAATGTATTTAGTTAGCTTACTAAACAATACATTTATAGAACGATTTGTTTCAAAGATATAATAAGCATGAAAATACCAGCCTCAAATTGATGTGACGGATTATTTGATGAACTTTGTGAGATAACAGATATAAAGTAAAATTTTATAAACATAGGAACCGCAACCTTCATGTAGAGCACAAAAGTTGTCCCTTGTTGCAAATTTTCAAGATTACCCTTCTATGGTTTCACAACAGCAGCACTTCAAACTTCACAATCTATGCATGCACACGGTTACATTGCACTGCTGAACTTTCTTCAGGAGGTCCTCGCGCCCCCTCTATACTACTAGTGAAACTTAGATTTTGCACAACCACAACAACAATTGAAGCTTTGTTCAACACTAACACCAAATTTTATCAAGGTCCAAGGTGGTACCGATGTGATTTGGTCACTTGACATGGAATGACCCATTAGAAGATCAGAAGGGGTATATTAAAGGAAGTGCTGAATTTGAGTATTTGGGAATAAAAGCATATGAAGAGGATAGACAAGAATGTGATACTGAGAACAGAATAAGTAAGGTAGAGCAATAAAGTAAAGTGATCCCACAACAGACCCGGAGGTCCTTGGGGCAGTAGGAGGTTAAGGCTCCCACTTTTTCTAGACAATCGGCACTTTACGTCAGCCGGGTTGTCAGCCCTGCGTGACGGCCGCCTTTACCCCCAGAACAAGCGTCTGGTACTCATTTCCGTTAGAGGCTGAGTCGACCCCGGGACCATAGTGCCGCCAGAGGGTTTGAGTCAGTTTAAAAATCCTGACCCCAACGGGACTTGAACCCTCGACCCTCCGGCTTGTAGCTCAGTGCCTTAACCACTACGCTACGGCGTGCCCCAAGGTAGAGCAATAACAGCAATGATAAATTGTATTCTATGGAACAGACATATAATCAGGAAAAATGAGTTACAAATATATAATTCAATAGGGAGAAGTACTGTCACACATGGAGCTCAAGTACGGAAATTCAATAAAAACTTATAACAAAAATATATGTTGACGGAAATTAATTTCTTGATGAGAGCAGCAAGATATTCAAAATTAGAAGAAATAAGAAATAATAGTATACGAGAAAAAATGAATATTACACTTTCAATAGTATATTATATAAGATACACGTAATTAAATTGTTAGGGGCAAATACGACGAATGCAAGAAGAAAGGTTACCCAAAAAAAAAAACATTGGAATATAGTCCACCTGGAAGAAGAAAGAAAGGAAGACTTCGAAACTCGTTGATGTAAGAGATAAGAATTGGAATGAAAACAAGAGAACTGGAGACATGGAGTGGATGGATAGAGATGTAGGAGAGGGAAGTGAAACTTTAGTCACAGAAAGGTGTGTAAACATTGATAATCTGTTTATAAATAATAATAATAATAATAATAATAATAATAATAATAATAATAATAATAATAATAATAATAATAATAATAGTAATGATGATAATAATAATAATATTAATAACAATAATAATTATTATTGATATTATTTCGCCGGATCCATTTCGTTATACATGATTTTTTCTTCTCTCTATATGGGGGACCAATTCCTCAAGTTTGTCACGCGTTTTGTTACACCTTACATAGGGTAACATTATTTCTAAACAAAATATGAAATTCTCGATAAAAAAATATGGGATATATCGCGGCATTATAAGGAAAAGGTATTAAGTCCAAAAATATTAGTTTTGAGATATATGAACTATGGAATTTGAATGATGATAAAAATCAATGTTACGGATTCGTAAAGGTTTCATTATAAGGATCTATCTAGAAGTAGAACTTAGTTCCTTTTTTTCGTCAATAGAATTTATTGTGTTGTATTTACTACCATTATTAACTTTTATTTTCGATTCTGGATATAACATAATTTCCTTCTATACATACAGTCAGTAACCGCTTAAAAGTTCTGGCCAGAATATTCTAAAATTGCTTGCAGAAAAAGAAGGGAAAAAAAAAAGAATTAAATATAACTTAAAAAACTTTTTTACTTTCACTTTGGGAATAAAATGTGTAACTCCTATTACCATTTTGTATACAACAGTAGCAGCGTAATTTCGCTAATTATGTAAATAAGCAAAAAAGCTCCAGTGCATTAAAAAACGCAAACGTAAAAGTTAAAACTGTCACATGCTTGTCTCAGATATGTTTCAAAGTATTAAAAAAAACATATTTTGCTTTATGATGTACTTTGCAAGTCTAAAACGCTCCGAGTTATCAGTTGTTACTTGTTGTTTGTTCTGTACCCCGTGAGACACATCTCTACTACTTCACATTAAAAAGAACGTTTTTGTAATTAAGCTTTGAACTACTAGGAGTATCTCAGGACTATAACATGCGCAATAGCTTTGTGATGTTGTGGGTAAGTAACGTGCTTGACTTGCGTTTTATTTGTGGTATTGTAAGGATTTTTATGATACTTGTTGTCTTAGGTAGTGGTAATTTTTAGGTAAACTCTTCTATTGTGAACAATATCACCATACACATTACGGTATGAGCCATAATGTCAGTTCCAACATCAATCAAAACTAGTCCCGCTATCTTTTTGTAGGTCTTCCTGGTTTTCTACTTCCGCGAGAATCGTAGTAATTTATTGTTCTGGTAATTGATGTTTCAGGCATAAGCTGTACATGCTCCCTCGAATTGACTTGACGTCTTATTATGTCCATAACGTTGCGCCTTTTTAGTTCAGATCCAATGTCTTTTCTCATTTTATCAAATAATAAATAGCCAGGTACAAACATTAAGAACCTCATTTCTGCAGCTTCAATGTTTCTCTCATCTTCCTTCCTGAAAACCCATTTAACACATCTATATAGTCAAGCTCGTAAAGCGATCACTTAGTAAAATTTTAATAATGATTTAATTAATAATATGATTAAGTTTGATCGAAGAATTCTGGACATCTATGGTTCGGGATAAGAATTATGTATAAAATCCTTGAAACTAATGCTAATACTTTATTATATGTACATCTCTCTCTCTCTCTCTCTCTCTCTCTCTCTCTCTCTTCTCTCTTCTATCTCTCTCTCTCTCTCTATCTCTTTATTTCTTTACCTTATTTTAACCTCTACATTTATATGCCCAACGCCACACAGTTCTTAAAAGACCCGATCTCTAGGGATATGATTTTCAAAATTGGATGACACACATACTTTTCTTTATCACAAAAGGACATGGAGAGCGTCTGTAGATGAGTGATCAGTCCATTACTAAGGCCACTTTAGAGACAACATGAACATTTAATACATGAAACACCATTCATTCACACTAAACAAGGGAAACAGGACATTGTTGATTGAGATGACCAGATGATATTCGGGGAACATTTGGGATTTAAACGTCCCTGACATTTATCTTACTGGTGAGGAAAAATCCAGACAAAACTCGCCTAAAACAATTTGCCCCGACCAGGGATCGAACCCGGACCCACTGCGTACGAGGAAACGAAGTTACCTCGAGAACACAGAGGTGGGCATGTATATAATAATAGTAATAATATATAATATGTATGTATATATATTGTTATACAGATTTTCAATATTTACACATCTTTCTGTGCCTAAAGTTTTATTTTTCTTCTCAACTCGTCCCAATCCATCGATTGTATGTCCTCCAGTCATCTTGTTCTGACGCCAGTTCTTAGTTCCTGCACCCATGAGTTTCGAGGTCTTCTTTTCTTTTTCTTCCAGGAAGGCACCATTCCATTGGGTTTCTGAGTAAATTTTCTTCTTGCATTCGTCATACATGTGCATACAAATTCAATTACATAGGCTATATATAATAGTCCCGAAACTACATCTGATCTTCATAATCATCCATGTCATATTCGCATTGTACAGTATGAAGGGAATATAGAGTGAATTGTGTCTTGTCTTAACAGTTCGTGTTGTCTTGATCTAATCACCAATTCGGAGAGACTCTCCATGTCCTTGTATGGTCAAAAAATTGTACGTGATCCAAAGTTAAAAGCTTCTCCCGAATGGTCGTTTCACTGTAAGACACGGGTATCGTGTGACACGCAATGTACGTAGTCTCACAGTTTGAAGGAAAATAATGAAATAAGAGTAAGGAATAATGATTACACCGTTCAACATTTTAAAATTTATTTTTTTGTTCTTTTTTCAATCTGATAGGCGATTCCAAACGGATTGTTTGTGCTGAATTAAAATATGATCTCAATTTTCTCCCATCACGTCAAGTTTCAAAAATATTCATTAATAACTAGAAGAGCGATTCTATGAAATTTGTCATACCGAGGTGAACATTTTGAAATTGACGCAGGAATTATTTTTTTTGGCATAATATATATCTTTAAGGATCAAATTTTCTGATTCTATAAGATAATGTTCCAAAAGTGTATAATTTTAATCTAATATTAGCGGTAGAACATGTAATATTCCAAACCTGTAACAACACGCAAAATTTTACCTATTTGTTGTTTAATGATTTGGCCGTAATAATTTGTTTAATTTTGCAAACTCTTTTTTTGAACCATACTTTGGTCCTCCCTTGTCGTAAATGTAATAATATTAATTACCTTCTAATTATCTATATACCATAAATGTGTCTTAAAATTAACTGCAAACTATAGCCAGTCAGTCACGGAAAACGTATAAAAATTACAGTACAAAATAACTGATGGAATACAATTTCCTCTTCGATTTTACGTTATAGGTATACAACTAACAAAAAAGTATTGGAGACATTTTCTTGTAAAGCCATTATTTTTCCCGCTAGTGTCCAGTGACTGGCTGACTATTTGTCCTATCATATATATGCTCATGCTCTCATGGTGCAGTCAGTTGCTTGCTTCAATCCGCTGAAGATTAACATAAACATGGTATAGGAAATCTGGTAGACTGTTCGGCTCAGCTGTCCCATAAAGTAATTATTGACCCTTTTTATGTGTCAGTCCATCGCTGTGGTCTCGAGGTAGCGTGCTGCCTTGTCACGCAACGGGCCCAGGTTCGATTCCCGGTCGGGACAGGCTCCGGTGAGGTTTTTTCGGGGATTTTCCTCACCTGTAAGACAAATGTCAGGAAGCTTAGGGCCCAACGGTCCCCGAAAATCATACGGCCATTTTCATCATCATCATCATCATCAACTTTCACCGGTGTGAAAAGCAACGGGAAGTTACCACACTCATAATTCCCTTGTAAAGCTGTAAAGCATAACATGGAAATGCTATGATAGCAGTGAAAGACCTGCCCTCGGTTAGAATGACTATGGATGGATTTCTGTGTTAATTTGAGCTAAAAGACAGTTAGCGGAATCATTTAAATATATTCAGGAAAAAGGTTGCAGTAAATGAAGCAGCCATACTTGTTGATTTGTCAGAAAATTATGCCAACAAAGAATAAAATGAGATCCAGGCAGTTAATTGGAAAAATTAGCATATCTCAATATTAAATTATGTTGACTAGTTTAGATTTAAGGTGACAGAGAATTTCAGAAGAAATACTTTGTTCTAGTGTCAGGATATGTGACACATAGGAAGTATTTTTTGAACTATAGTGATTTCCTCCAAAAAATTTCAGTTGGAGCAGCAGGTAATATAAATAGGCCTATACATTTACCAAAGTAACACTGCTTACTTGCACATTTGGATTTTGACATAAAATGGAATTTCTTTGAATCGTACCATGGAAAGGGGACAATAGATGCGATTGGCGGCCAAGTAAAAAGGATGACACGAATGTATGGAAAATCAGGAATGAAGATACAAAATGGTGCAGAATTATGTAATGTTAGCTGTAAAACCAACCAAATAGCTGGATTCACAAAATGATATAGAAGAAGGAAACAATTCTTTAGAAAAACAACTTGAATATCTTGCATCTATCACAGTCTCATAGCGTTATACAGCATGATAGCGTTCGACCCATATGTTATAGAGTATGTACAACTCTCAAACAATCAGCGAAACAAATTCGTAATTTCGTGTTTACAAAAGTTGAATGGCGTGACAGGCCTAGAAAGCCCTTGGCTGCTAATCTCACATCCAAGTATATCAATCAGAGTTGGACAATCGACTAACCAACATATTGGGTGACATGTGGTCAGTATGTCGGATACTCCAGCCGTTGACTGCAAACACTAAATGATGTAGCTGCACAAACTTATCATGATTCTGAACGGCCACCAATCCCATTTTTGCTAAAATTCCACGAGGAAATATATTCTCTCATGGGGACGCGAATCAGTGCTCTCTATTGAGAGATCTTGATTAAAACCATACAGTTACAGCGTGGGACTTCATGCGTGACAGGAAGCATTATTTTTATTAATGGGTCAAGTAAAGTTAGCGGTGAAATGATTGTATAAGCGATCTGATACATCGATGTTATGATGTGAGTCATCAGAACTCGGGCTAATTAGAGTTATGTATTTATGATTGTTTAAAAGTAGAATTCCCTACGTAAGCAATTGTTTACTGACTACAGCTTACTAATGCGATTTACGATAATTTGTTTTCAAAGAACATGCACACTAATTAATAACTAACTTATTAAGTATATATTCTGGAAGGCTTAAACTTTTTATTTCAGTGGTTCAATTTGGAAATAATAAATATTAAATCTTACATAAGGTACACTGTAATAAACCCCACTCCAAGCGCGACAGGCTTAGAAAGCCCTTGTTAACCAACCGACTGGTGGCCTCACGTCCACCTGTGTTAATTACAGAGGTAGACGATCATAAGCCGGTGTAGAGGTGAAATGTGGTCAGCATGTCGGGTCACCCAGCCGTTATAGTTGGTCTTATCAACCAGGAATCGTTACTTATTGTAACTACCCAAATGTCACACGATAATGGGTGTTCACCGGTCCCATACCGGCGAAATTCCATGAGAAAATATCTTCCCCCTGCGGACTCGAACCAACGCAAGTCCAACAGATCTGCGCCAATGCTTCTTGCCTTATCAACTCGGCTGTGGCGCCGGACTAATTGCAATCAGCTACTATATATATATATATATATATGTTATTCTCCCACCTCATTCTTGGTCTACCAACTGGGCGTCTTCCCTCTGGCTTCCCTACAAGAAGCTTCCATGCAAGTCTTTCATTCCCCACACGTGCAACATGTCCTGCACATCGCAGTCTACGAGATTTAACTGTTCTTATTATACCTGGCTTCCTATAAAGACCATGTAGTTTATTGTTATGTTGTCTTCTTCATTCACCTGTCTGTTCATCTCTTTGGTCCAAACATTTTCCTAAGTACTTTATTCTCAAATACTTGTAATCTCCTTTCCTCCCTTAAAGTAAGAGTCCATGTTTCGCACCCATATATTATAACTGGTATAATAATAGTTTTATATATTTTCACTTAAACGTTTTTTGATAAGAGTTGGGACATCAAGAGTCTCTGCAATGCATAATACCACGCATTTGCAGAATTGAGCCTATGTTTAACATCTTTGTGTATCTCATTCCTATTTGTGATTATTGTTCCTAGGTATTTGAATTCAGCCACATTCTCAAAATTTTCCTCATTTGTCATTAGCTGTCCATTTCCATTTAATGTATTTCTACGTGTGACCATATATTTAGTTTTATTGATATTTACTCCCAGTCCTAATTTCTTAGTGTTACTCAATAGTGTGTGCGTGTTGTCCTTTAGTATCTCCTTGCTATCGGCCAATAATACTACATCATCAGCTTAAACTAATAGCTAATTAATAAAATTGAGTTGTAAGCCTTCCACATTCTCTATAGATTTAATGGCATGCTCTAGTACAAAATTAAATAGTAGAGGAGAGAGTTCATCTCCTTGCTTCAACCCATTCTGGATTTCAGAAGTGTCCAAAAACTGTTTGCCTACACGCACCCTACTCTTTGTGCCATTTAGACACATTCGTATAAGTCTAACTAACTTTTATAGGAATTCCGAACTCTAGCAGGATACTATATAACTTCTCCCTCTTAATTGAATCATATGCTTTTTTGAAGTCTACATATAGTTGATGTACAGTACCATTACATTCCCATTTATTTTCTAAAATCTGTCTTATACTAAAAATCTGATCTGTTTTAGACCTATTTCTTCTAAATGCGCATTGATGATCTCCTAGGATGTCATCAATATAGGGAGTAAGTCTGCTTACTAATATATTTGTTAGAATTTTGTACGAAGTTGAAAGTAATAGGATGCCCCTATAGTTGTTGCAATCAGTTTTATCTCCTTTCTTATAAATTGGTAAGATAATTGATTCTTTCCATTCATCTGGAAGAGCTTCTTTTTCCCAAATCATACCAAGCAACCAGCGTATCTTGTACACCAATTTTTCTCCCCCTGATTTTATCAGTTCTGCCGAGATCTCATCTGAACCTGATGCGTTGTACACCGTCAATTTTTCAATCGCCATTTCAACCTCTATTGCACTTGGTTCGGCGACTAGCAATTCTGCTGTCTGTAAATGATCCTCCTCAATGTCCTGTTCTGTATGTACATTTAATAGCTGAATAAAGTAACTTTTCCGTCTATTTAATATATTCCCGGAATCTGCAATCATATCCCCATTTTCATTCCGAATTATGTTTGTTCCAGCCTGAAACCCTTTCTTCTCTATACTAATTCCCTGATATAATTCTCCAATGTTCCTATTTTTTGCATTCATTTCAAGATGATTAATCTTCTCTCTCAAATATTCCCTCTTTTTACTCTTTAGTATCTTGGTGGTGTCCCGTCTAATGCTACCCAATAACTCTAAATTTAGCACATTTTGCTCGTGAAACCATTTCATTTTTGCTAGCTTTCTTTTCTTTACAATGTCGGCACATTCCTCGTCAAACCATTTCTTGTTTGGCTAATTTATGTAATTTAAAATGGTACATGGTAAGCCGAGTTAATTTGATTACACTATTGATTTAAATTAATATTTATTTTACAGCAACATTAAATTTAACAATTTTCGTAGAATTCATGAAGTTTTCGCCGTTCTTTATTAAACCCTGTTACCGAAGCTGTTTATCTAGTTTCATAGTATTTTGTTACATTTGTGTAATATTTGCATTTTGAAATTCTAAATAAAATTCAGATATGTCAGTAAGTCACAAAATAATGTCAATCACTCATCACATATTAAGTCATAACTTCTGTATTAATTGTGATTTAGGTTTATTTTTTATTTAAAATGTAACTTGAAATGTGCCCTCCAAACGGTATTTTCGAAAATTTAATTAAGAATCACATTTCAGAGAATGATGTAGATGAACATGTTAAGCTGCATGATGAGTTGGCATTTATGTATTCAGTCACACATTCTTTGATAGATAATAAATAACTTTTTTTTTCAGAAGTTGTATATTTAAGTACACTCTTAATCAGACACTTTTCCTCTATGATATCACGTATATAACACCTCTAATTTCTACCAATTGTAATATTTATGCAATCATTTTGCAGGAAAAGTGTATTGTAAATGTCAGGCAGTCACATATGGAATTGCTCAGAAATGAAATTAGCCTATTGCTTTATGAAAGGTAATAAAATTACTTTCAACAAGAATTTTGTGTAACTAGACCAGAATTTGTTATATGCCACTAATTAATCATTAATTAATAATAATTAATAATTATGAGCACATTCATAACCGCACCTCAATATTGCATTTCAAATTTTCTCCCCTTTGACCTTCTCGCATGTTGTTCAGAGCAGTCCCCTTTTAACATCCAGCAATAGTCAGATATTATGTTAATACTCCACTTCCCTTCATACCTCATTTCCATATATTTTTTTTATTCTGGTGAAATATTTCACCCTGTACTAAAATCTCCTAAATTAGCAGGGAAATAATTTAGATGGGAATAAAGGAAATGTACTTTGACACTCATGTTGCAGCCAAACTGTTTGAAATTTTGTAGCATCACATCCACTATATTAACATAATTTGGGTCTTTTTTTATTTCCAAAGAAATTTAAAAAAAAACTTTTCTGAAAGCATTGCAGGCATACTTCACTTCTCGACTCACAGTATTCTCGAACTGACTGTCCATCATCAATTTTCGAATTTGTGGGCCAACGAATAAACCAGCTTAAATTTTTTCATAGGATAATGAAGGAATTGTAGCACATAGGTATTTAATGAACTCACTGTCTTTATCTAGAGTTTTCACAAAGTGTTTCATTAAACCTAATTTTTCACGGAGAGGTGGCAGCAATACTTTTGAGGGAACAATATGAGGTTGATTTCTTATATTTTTGCCGGGTATTTAATTAGTCCTACGTGACCACTCTTTCCTTTGCCAGTGTTCTGAGCAAGCTCTGCTCTCCCATTCACATAAGAAATAGGGATATTTTGTGAAACCAGCTTGCTGACCAAGTAATAGTCCAATAATCTTGAAATTTCCAAGACTAGCCATAGATGGTTTTCGTTTTTGTAACAAAAACTTCAAATTTTCATATTTCTCCTTTAAAACAAAATAGTGGGCCACAAGAATGGAAGGATGAATGTTTCCATTATGAAGCATGACTTTTTAGAAGAAACTATGAAGAACCTCCACTCTTTGGAATTATAGTATGTGTTATAACATTTTAAGACAGCGGGAATGTCTTGACATTACTCTAAATTTTCTTCTTCAGCAAAAAAGGGACAATTTCATTCTCCCGATGCCTGTATCATGAAAAATATGTACCCTCAGCCAATACTATCTTTTATTTTAACTTTTAGCCCAACATTTCTGCTGATTCTTTAGACAAATTAAAATCCTTCACTAAATCATTAAGATCACTTTGATTAAAACATCTATCATGATCAGTATTATATGGTTCATCATCTACTGGAGATTCAGTTGCAATGCTACTGGATGCAGACGGCAATGTATCTGAATCAGGGTGTAAGGGAACCGGAATATCAGGACCATGAGCCAATGTGTCCGATAGAGCAGTGAGTTAGCTAGTTATCTTAAACGATTCCAAAGGAAATGAGATATGTATTTGGTTAATTACTTATTACCAGGATATGCATTTCATACTTCCCTTAATCTAACGTATTTTTTTAAGGCAAAGCCGAATCCCAATAATTGTATCTGTAGTGTCTATTGATTTTCAGTGGCATCTTCTTTTATTACAAAATTTAGTTAATTCCAGTAGGAATATGGTGAAGTGGTGATTACTATATTGCAGTTATTATATCTTGTTGTGGCTAACAAGAGATGAATTAAGACGGTCAGAGGACTACGGGTACAAGTGACAAAAACTTACTTTGGAGAAATTTAAGTTTAAAGATCAATGAGAATTTAAAATTCCAGGAATATCTGATAAGTCTCATAAATTGTGTTTATGTTCCTTATATATGAGTCAATTTATCCGTAAAATATGAACAGATTCACTATATACGTAAGCCCATACTATAATTTTTTTTTGCATTAAGAGTCACTTGTACACCTTGTCCTCCAAGCAATATTTTCAAATAGATTATCCAAGAAAAGTAGATTCATACCAAAGCTTCTATTGTGACTGGAAATACGTACTTATCCAAAGAGTTACGTGTTGCGACAATATTAATTGAAAAATCAGTCTTACATTTCATTGGATTTAAAGCTGCATTCATGGCTATATTCTCTTACCCGTCTCCACATGAATATTTTCCTTCCTGTCTGTATATTGTTTGCCTGCATTCCTTCCTCTTTTTGCTTTATTTTTTTATCAATTTTTTTCTTTTACTAATCCTTTTTCTGCCAACGTGCAATACTGAAACATCTTCTTCTGTAGGCCCTGTAATGCCGGGTTCTTCAATGCCATCTTCATTGGAATCAATCAGGAAAAAAAAAAGATTAATCTTCATATTTTAAAAATCATACCTTTATTATAAACATTATTAAATTGCAAATCATGTAGATATATATTATATCTTTAGATTGTTAAATAATTTTCAATTGGTACCTCAAAATGTATTGGAAAAAACTATTATTTTATGATATAGGCCTACAATTGTGAAAATATACATAAATTACTTAAAATATTTTACTTACCATGAAGGCTGAGGTAAAGTTCATTCTCTTCTTCATCAGATTCAGACATAGCCTAATAATATTTGATAAATCAGTAAACCTCGAAGAATCACCAGCACTGTATTAAATACAAATAATATACTAATAATATTCACGTAAAATTTGTTGGAAACATAAAAAAATACAGCGCTCAAAGCTTGAGTCCACCTAGCTGTTGGAAGCCAAGGAGTGCAACTACAGACGTACCCCTTGTCCTCCAAGTAGAAGAGTTATTTTTCTGAGTGATTTTGTAAGACTCCACTGTATGTCAGAATCTGTCAAACTCATAGATTTATCTCTTGGGCACCAAACACTTTGTCATATTAGCTAACCATTTGTGCACTTAACTAATTTTTTAAATGTCACTTGTACCCCTTGTCCTCTGACCGCCTCAATTAAGTGTTAGTATGTTTAGAATATCCGATACGAAGCCGAGTATGAATTACTTACTCTCTTCGAGTTACTAGCTTGTCTTCCAGTTACTACTGATAGGTTGTGGCAGAGATGAGGTAATGGAGTAGAAGTAAAAATGTTCGATACGAAATCGGGTAAGAGTTATTTACTATCTTCGGGTTACTAAATCATCTTATGAGGGTGAATGCACCCTTCACGCATTGTGTGTAGTTTCCCTGGTGGTAGTTAATTCCGAAGTTGTTTCCATTTCTGAAATGATACTTTCACGAATACATTCTGGACGACAGTTCACGAGTTAGGGGTATCCATCTCTACCTTAGTAGGATAGGGTATTTGGTGGCTTATCGCGTAATTCTTTACTCATTATGTCTTAGTGAGCTGGAATCCATATAAATAGTACGTGTTCGCAACTCTCTAAAACGTCTCAGACTGAATTCCGTATATTATGTAGTAATTTCAGGTCAGTTTTGTGGTAATGAATATTTGTAACACACAATTATTGTATGTAGGGATCCGATATTTTAAATCTGGATTGTGACTGGATATTTAGTAGAGTGGTGATAATGAATCATGGAAGATTAGATTGGATTAGATTAGATTAGAACAACGTACGGACTCGGGATACAATGCTCGTAACACGGCAACCATTAGTAGGTTAATTGTATTGTAGGACCTATCGTTGTTCTTTTATTAATGAATCGAAATGAAATCTACTACGGTATTATGCTCGTAACACGGCAACCATTAGCATGTTCATTGTATTATAGGACCTATCGTTGTTTTCTTATTAATGAATGGAAATGAAATCTACTACGGTGTTATAGGGTCTGTCATTGTGTTCCCGGTTTCGACACATCAGGTATTCAATCACGATTCATGTAATTTTCTGGGATGGGCCCAGGACCTCAAGGAGGGGCTACAACTCTCACTCTGTCCCTATTCTGCTCTATGTTGTTACATAGGGTCAGAGTCGTGAGGAAATATCCTCCGGAACACCACAACCACAGTGTTTTGCTAGACCAGATTATTTTTCACAAATGAGATGAGGTGAAAAGTGATATGAAATGAATGAGTATATAAATGAAGCTGAAATGACATGATAGGGGAGTGAAGAGAAGTGTAGAGTGTTGGTAGTATGAAATTCGGGAAAAGGAAGAACTCCGAGAAAACTTCGAAAATTCCCGGTATGGCTCATCACCAACCTCCCTCCATAACCACTCAGTCGGGACAGTCGTGAGCGCTAGCCACTCATCTACGAAGACCACATAAGGCAGTAAAACTGCTATGTGCAAGGCATCAGAAAACAACCACATTATATTCCCCTGTTTTAGGAATACATGTATAATAAACAGGTAATTAATGAAACATTACTATTCAGGGACGGCGGCGATTATTATTGTTATTATTATTGTATTTTTTTTACATTTCTGTGTCAGGAATATACAAATTTGGGATTAAATATTAATTTCAATAAAACAGAATATTTATCATCTACAATGCAAATGGATTAAAGTTTGGAGATTGAAAATGAGAACATTAAGACAGTTAACAAATTCAAATATTTGGGTTCAATATCAGTTACAGATTGAATAAGTAATTAGGAGATAAACAAAAGAGTAAGTCAAGGAAGGAAAATGATTGGATTGTTAAATTTGGTGTTGTGGAATAGCAACATTCTGAATAAAACTAAAACAAAAAACTTATTTACATTTCATTGGTGGAGAGTATACTATTGTATGGTGAGGAAACGTAGACATTAAGCAGAGAACAAGCACATAAATTGGTGACAGAGATGGATTTTTGGAGGAGGTCTTCTAGAAATTCAAGTAGAGACAAAATTAGAAATACTAAAATCTGAAAAATAAAGTATTTCAGAAAGATGTTCTATAAGTTATTGAAGAAAGAACACTAAAATGGTTTGACCACGTACGGAGGGTGTCAGATGATAGGATACCTAAGATGATATTAAATTTTGAAGCGGAGGGCAACAGAAGAAAAGAAAGACCCAAAGTACAGTGGATTCAAGGAGTGCATAGAAGCATGGTGTCGAGAGGATTAACAGAGAGTGATGCAGAGAATACGGATTTATGGAGGAGTAAAATTTACAATGGGTAGTAGGAAAACTGATTTATTGTAGAAAAATTCCTAATAAAGAAGAAGATTACTGTAATTATTATAGTTATTATTATTAATATTATTATTATTATTATCGTTATTTTAAGACATTTAAAATGGCGAGGAAAATTTAATACGAAGAGTAGTGAACAAAAAAGTAGGAAGATTCAATCTTCGATCTTATAGCATACAAATATTTGTGGTATGGTCACGAAGAAAAGATGTAGGTTTCCTGAATTTCCAAGCAAATTCTGGAATGAAAACCGTCGGGCAGAATATTAAAAGGTCGACCTAGTTACTCATGGATACACAAGAAACAGCAGATAACGATCAGGATGGGGCTGGGGCAATAAATACAATTGGGAAATTAGAGAGTACTGTAGGAAAAATTGCTGTATAATTTTGGCTCAGGAAGCTGTAGATCCTGCATGTACATTGAAAGCCTTGAAAATATATTATTATTATTAATATTATTATTATTATAATGATTATTATATATTATTATTATTATTATTATTATTATTAATGGCAGGATGAAGAAAATTAATACGTTCGAAGTACAAGAGGAGCTCAATTTTGATTATTTCTGGATTATGTGTTTAGATCATAAGGGTTTCAGTTGCAAAATCCGCTATTTGTGTTATCGGCAGAGAAAACCAACTATTGTTCAGTATGATATTATTATCAGAAGAAACGGTGTACTGTAGGCTTTGCGGTTCTAATACTGTATTAGCCTAATTTTTCATCCTCTCTTGATGTAAATTCTGGGAAGAGAACAATTGAGTTTGATGAAACTTGATGAATTCCGTCAAATGTTAATATTTTGAAATCTGCATTTGTCATTATATTTAAATTTGGTATGTTATGAAATTTTATTAATGAGTCCTTTGAAAAAATGGCTGAATAAAAGTATCTATGAACAATAATAATTATGTTTATGCTGATGATGTAGTAGGCCTACTATTGGGTGATAGCGAGGAGATACTAAAAGCCTTCACACGCACACACTATTGAGTAACACTAAGAAATTGGGACTCGAAGTAAATATCAATAAAACTAAATATATGGTCTCATGTAGAAATATATTATATAATGGAAATTGACTGTTAATGACAAATTGGGGAAATTTTGAGAAAGTGGCAGAATTCAAATACCTAGGAAAAATGAACACAAATAGGAATGAGATGCAATATGAAATTAAAAATTGGCTCAATTCTGGAAATGCGTGTTATTATGCATTACAGAGACTCTTGATGTCCCAACTCCTTTCAAAAAACATTAAAATGGAAATATACAAAAATATTATTGTACCAGTTATATTATATGGATGCGAAACATGGACTCCTATTTTAAGGGAAGAAAGGAGATAACAAGTATTTGAGAATAAAGTCCTTTGGCATAGTTTTGGACCGAAGTGAGATGAACAGACAGGTGAATGGAGAAGATTACTTACAGTGAACTATACGGTCTTTATTGGAAGCCTGATATAATAAGAAGAGTTAAGTCTCATAGACTGCGATGGTCAGGACATGTGGCAAAAATGGGGAATGAAAGACGTGCATGGAAGACTTGTAATAAAACCAGAGGGAAAACGTCCACTCGGTAGACCAATAATGAGGTGGGAGAATAATATTAACTATGATTTGAGGGAAGTATATTATACAGGGGATGATTGGAAAACTTTAACTCAGGATAGAAAATATGGAGAGCTTATGTCCGCGCGGCCATGAGCCTACGGGTTCGATGGTGCCAGTGAGTCAGTTAGTTAGTTAGCTATGAACAATAATTATTAGAAATATGAATGAGATTCAGAGAGAAATTATACGCAGGCTCAACTCTGAAACGAATCCAATTATGAATTACAGGAACTCTTGTCATCCCAACTTCTCCAAAAATGCGAAAAATGATCTCTTTCTTTTAGGGAAGAAAAATCTTTACGAGTATTTGAAAATATAGTTCTTAAGATATTTTTCGGACCAAAGGGAGATTAATCGACAGGTGTATGAAGATGACTACATGGATAGAAACCCAACTAATAAGAACAGTCATGTCTCGTAGATTGCGATGTGGCACGAATGAGGATTAAAAGAAGAGCATGAAAATATTATGTAGGAAAACCCGAGGGAAAATGTCCAGTAGGTAGGTTAAGTATCAGTTGCGAGAATTACATTAACTATGATTTGAGGGAGGTGAATTAAATAGGGGATGATTGAAAGGAACAGGGAAGGGAAATACGGAGAGCTTATCTTCGTGCGACGTTGATCCTGTGGGTTCGATAGTATATATTAAGTAGTTGTTCTGTGCGAATATAAGCTACTTTGCCCTTTACATTATAAAATATTGTAGGCCTATATCCTCTGTTTGTTCTTGTTCTCTTTTTTCTTTCTATAGGCTATTTTGCCTGGAATAGAAAATGCGAACTCGTTTCAATTATTCCATTAATACGAGTATACCATCACAAAGAGCATGCGGCTTTATTTTGCTTTTAGCTTTATAGCCGTCAAAGAAGGTTAGAATGGATAATTATGATAAACTTCACGATTGTTGCATTCTAAATCGTATAAATCTGCAATATCCACAGGACTAATATAGTAATAATAATAATAATAATAATAATAACAATAATAATAATAATAATAATAATGATAATAATAAATAATAATGATGATGATAATAATAATGATAATAATAATAATTATTATTATAATTTTTATCATTATTAATTAACAGGTTTTAAATGAATATATATTGTTCCTGTGCCCAATATTAAGTTCTGATTCTCTTCGTCCATTCACCTGTATCCTTCCAGTCACCATCCTGCAGTCCCCTTTCCTTCGTAAAACTCACAATTTCCTCCATCCATGCTTTCTTTGGTCTCTCTCTTCTTTTGTTCCGATTTTGAATCCGCTCCAAACTCATAACTGTCAATCTATCTTATTTCTTTCTCTTATCGTGTCCAATTCATTCTAATTGTTTACTTCCCAGAAATTGTTTAATTGTTTCGTTAAAGTTAATTATATTCTTGGATAATACTCTTTCTTCTCCTGTCTAATATAGATCATCGTGCAGATCTCAAAAAAAACTATTTCTGTAGACAGCTATTTAGACTTTCATTTGGCATTTATAGCCCACATTTTTTTCTGCTCCATAGGTCATCAAAGTTCTCAATATTGATTTATAAATTTAGCTATAATAATAATAATAATAATAATAATAATAATAATAATAATAATAATAATAATAATAATAATAATAATAATAATGTACTGTACATCAAGTGTATGTAGACTTCAAAAAAGCATATGATTCAATTAAGAGGGAGAAGTTATATAGTATCCTGCTGGAGTTCGGAATTCCTAAAAAGTTAGTTAGACTTATACGAATGTGTCTAAATGGCACAAAGAGTAGGGTGCGTGTAGGCAAACAGTTTTCGAACACTTTTGAAATCCAGAATGGGTTGAAGCAAGGAGATGCACTATCTCCTCTACTATTTAATTTTGTACTAGAGCATGCCATTAAATCTTTAGAGAATGAGGAAGGCTTACAACTCAATGGTATTAATAAGCTGTTAGTTTATGCTGATGATGTAGTACTACTGGCCGATAGCGAGGAGATACTAAAGGCCAACACGCACACACTATTGAGCAACACTAAGAAATTAGGACTGGAAGTAAATATCAATAAAACTAAATATATGGTCACACATAAAAATTCATTAAACAATGGAAATGGACAGCTAATGACAAAAGAGGGAAATTTTGAGGAAGTGGCTGAATTCAAATACCTAGGAACAATAATCACAAGTAGGAATGAGATGCACAAAGAAATTAAACATAGGCTCAATTCTGCAAATGCGTGCTATTGTGCATTGCAGAGACTCCTGATATCCCAACTCCTTTCAAAAAACGTTAAACTGAAAATATATAAAACTATTATTCTACCAGTTATATTATATGGGTGCGAAACATGGACTCTTACATTAAGAGAGGAAATAAGCTTACAAGTATTCTGCCGATAAAGTACCTTGGAAAATTTTGGACCAAAGAGAGATGAACAGACAGGTTAATGGAGAAGACTACATAACAATGAAACTACATGGTCCTTTATTTGAAAGCCAGACATACTAAGAACAGTTTAAGTCTCGTAGACTGCGATGGGCAAGGCATGTTGCACGTATGGGGAATGGGAGACTTGCCAGGAAGCTTCTTGTAGGAAAGCCAGAGGGAAAACGCCCCAGTTGGTAGACCAATAATGAGGTGGGTAGAATAACATTAACTATGATTTGAGGGAAGTAGATTATACAGGGAATGATTTAGAAGCCATTAGCTCAGGATAGGGATTTATGGAGAGCTTTTATGTTCGTGCGGCATGAACCTACGGGTTCGATATTGTCCAGTTGGAGTAAGTAATTAAGTAAGTCAGTAAGTAATAATAATAATAATACTAATAATAATAATAATAATAATAATTAATAATAATAATAATAATAATAATAATAACAATAACAATAACAATAATCATCATACTATTATTATTACTCTTATTTTTATTATTGTTGTTGATATAATAATATTATTATTATTTTTATTATTGTTGTTGATATTATTATTACTATTGTTATTATTATTATTATTATTATTATTATTATTATTATTATTATTATTATTATTATTATTATTATTATTATTATTATTATTACCAAGATAATATAGATCAAGAATGAAACTCTACAATACATTTGAAAACTTCCAGATGTTATACGAATAAATAATAGTTTTAGAAAACTAAAACAACACGCTTTATTAGAAAACTGGACTAAAAAAATGAAAAATAAGTTTAATTTCCAACACGCTTGGGATAAATAATTTTACCATCAAAAGCGTGGGGTGCTCTTTATCAATTAATATATTTGCTAATAAACATATATTGGTAAAACTGAAGTCTCTAAGAAGAAAATGTAAAAATCATAAAGAGCACCCCACGCTTTGGATCGTAAAATTATTTATCCCAAGCGTGTTGGAAATTAAAATTCTTTTTCATTTTTTTAGTTCGGCTTTCTAATAAAGCGTGTTGTTTTAGTTTTTTAAAACTATTATTTATTTTTTATTTTTTAGTTTTAACATTTCACAGAATAAGATAAAAATTTAAATATCTATTAATTAAATAAAAATAAAACAACGTTTTATTTTTATTTAATTAATAAATATGGATTTTCATCAAGTAAACACCAACTCAATTGATTATTTAAATATCTTTCAATTCGATACTATTTTAGTATGTGCTCAAAGTAATACTCCTCTAAAAAAATCCTCCCAGCCAGATTTGAACCAGCGACCTATGGATTACTGAAATTACATACCATTAAGAGTTCACCGCTCTACCAACTGAGCTCTTACAACGATTGACAAAAAAGTCGACAAGTCCGCAACCTATTATACCAGTTTTCATTTCTTTTTTGATTTTCTGATGATTCTGGCCAGCATTTTAGAAACAGAGTATGAAATAATTGTATTGTTACGGGTCCTTTACAAGTATACAAACTTTGAAGTCGATCCAATGTTTCTAAATGGGTGAAAATCGGGTTCAAAGATTCCGTTACATAGATACAAATACACTTTTTTTTATTTTCTGATGATTCTGGCCAGGATTTTAGAAACAAATATGAAATTATTGTATTGCCACGGGTCCTTTACAAGTACACAATGTTTCAAGACGATCCAGTGTTTCTAAGTGGGTGAAAATCGGGTTCAAAAATATCGTTACATAGATACAAATACACTTTTTTTGAATTTCTGACGATTCTGGCAATGATTTTAGAAAGAAAGTATGAAATTATTATATTGTCGCTGGTCTTTTACAATTATGCAAAGTTTCAAGTCGATCCAATGATTTTAAGTGGGTGAAAATCGCGTCAAATTTCAGTTACATAGATACAGGTCAAGCTAACATAAAGCGTGTAAAAAAGAGAATACATTTTTACGGGTATCTTCTCAGAATGAACTCTAACAGATGATACACACAAATCTTTAATTTTTTCGTAACCACAAAACGAAACCCAACTGGTTCAAAGAAAGTGAAAAAACCTAGTGGAATTAAATGATTACAGCGAATTCACCAATAGATCGAACAGCTAAATTAATTATTCAAGATGAAATAATAAGGTTCCAAGATAATTCTAAACGAAAATCCAAACCTATTATCTCGGAAGAAGAGAGGAAAAGAATATGAGAAAGAGAGGACAATAAGAAAGGAACAACACACAGAGAAATCATTGATCCAGCATACCCCAAAGAGGGTAAAACGAATGAAGAAAAATTATAATTACGTACGTGTGAAAATTTAAATGTTTAAAACTCTTTAACGTCTGAACATTTTTGAATAAAACTTGCTGGATAGATATATAATGTCATGTAGTACCACATAGGCTACAATTCGTTACTTTTTGTCACAATTTTGGAATACCTGGAGAAATAACAGCTAAATTTGTTTGATACGTGACTTTCAATCTGAGGGATAAGAAACCTCTGGCTCCCCTATGTGTGAGGGAGGTGACAAATAAAAAAATGATATATAAACTAAATACAGTGCGACCACAGGCTAGAAGGTTGCTGGCCTCACATCCAAATGTGAATCTCAGAAGTGGACGAACATATAGCCAGTACAAGGGTGACATGTGATCAGCATGTCGGATCCCTTTGGTTTCAACGACCTGGGAAAATAATATACATTGGTTCTGATTCCAGTATTTTCTTGGTCGCTAACAAAGTGGTGACCCACCTAGGGAGTGCATGGTCTTATAGTTGGTGGTGGGGTTTGAGTATCTCGTTGTCCCTGAGGGTTTTGCCGGCGGTAGGGTAGGTACTGGTAGGGTCACTCTAGCTCGACAGGTCAAAGGAGAGGGATCAGACCTAGAAGTACTCAAGAAGTACTCAAGAAGAGGATGTCCAGTTGCTTCATAGGCGGATGAAAACCTTGCTCCCAAAGGCAAAAAAGGCAGATGAGACTACCTTAATGTTAGGGAGCTGCTGCCTTGCTGGATGGGAATTGGTTTTCTGAAGGCTATGATTAGAAAATTAAAAATAATATTACCTAGTCCTCTAGGTTCCGGGTTCAGACAAGGGGCTGACAACCCCATTCTTGTAAAAAAAATATTGTCGAGAAACTGTTCACGACATTAGTTGGTTGCCTTTCTGGAAAACAACCTTTGAGAAAGAGGACGTTGGACAGGGATGCGTGGAAGAGTGTCTTGGCAGCAGCCAGGGCACATAAAGAGCTGTAGAGTTAGAAGAAGAAGAACTAATTGGTGACAAGAATAATGAGTGAAATAAATACTCGACAACGCCAGGTTAATCTTCTGGTAATAATAATAATAATAATAATAATAATAATAATAATAATAATAACAACAATAGTAATAATAATATAATAACAACTATAATAATAATAAAAATAATAAAAAAATAACAATAATAATAAATTGATTTAGGAATGTTTTCCAATACTGTATTCGTATATAACCTGGATAGCATCTTCCACAAATCTCTATCCTGCGTAACATCTTCCTCTACTGCTCTGTTGTTCATGCTAATTCTTACTCCGCCCATTCATTGTTTCTATGGTCCATCCCATCCTCTTCTGCCCTACACTAACCACTTCTGCATCATCTTCGTACAGCTCCAAAGTACTATAACATCTTTTCTTCAATTGCATCCATATTATTTTTTCTAAGTTCATTATCTTGTTATAACTGAAGCGGTCATTTTACAAAGAAAAAAATGACTCATTGAATTGTAGAAGTTTCTTTACTTCATCCATCCTGGAGTTCCTTACACGCCATCCTCCCAAATGGCACTTCAATGGAACAGCTAGCAATCTTAGTGAACGAATAGAATAAACGAACATGTTTCCACTCCATTAAGCAAAGAACTCTGCTTTAATGATATAGATAATAATAATAATAATAATAATAATAACAATAATAATAATAATAACTAATATTCTAGACATCTTCATAGCTACTCTTTGAAGCTTATAACTAGCGGAATGTATATGTGTGGTAGCTTTCCCCTTGGTTTCCACACCCGGGTCTGATAATGATCGATGACTGAGGATTGATGGATGACTATGATGGCCAGATTATGTTCGGGGGACTTCTTCCGGCCTCAGAGCTCCGCTGCTATAATGTCTTACAAGTGAGGGAAACCCCAAAAAAGAACCTCTTGCAGGAAGCCCCGTCCCGACCGAGATCCGCAGCCGCGGGGACGGCTGCGTGACAGGGCAGCTCGATACCTCGGGACTATAGCTGTGGATATAATACAATACACTAATAATAATAATAATAATCATAACCAATAATATTTATTAATAATAATAATAATAATGACAATAATAATTCTTGAATCGCCTTACAATTATTTTCATTTGTTTACTTATTTTATTAATGTATATCACTCAGACTTTTCAGCCTTCTCTTTCTACTCATTGTGATATAATAAATACTATCAAACTTGAAATTAAACCTAATTAACTAATAGTTTTAAATTTTGTCTAAAATGTACAACAATTAAATTATGATAATATATAAAAATTACACTCAGCATTATGGCCCCGAAGAGTCAAGTCCAACTGATTTGTTAGGTGAAAGTGCATGACACAAATACTCAACCTTAATAGATGTGTTGCGACATACGTCGCTCTGTTTTATCAGTTCGACAGACTCAGTCGTCTGGTAGCATGCTCTGCATCGACCATGTCGATGTAGTTCATCTTGTCCCCACTTAGAGGCGGCTGACTACAGCACCTAATAGTTTATGTTGGATACATTGCTTTCTTGCAGCATTGTCATTGCTGCAAACATCTGTTGTGCTGTGTTCAGGTCCGGCAAACCTCCACTTGACTCATCCTCAGTGTGCTCTGTGTTAGCCAAGCCGTCGAGAGAGACGGTCCTGTTTTTGGTTAAGAGGTTGTGTATACCTATCTCAGTTTGTTCTGAACCGTCGACGGCGATGAGTGTTTTAGTCCGAGGCTTTGGAATCCCTCGAGGCCCCATTGTTTAGGAACACGTGGAAGTTCCTAATAATGTACACAGACTTTTATCCTAGTGTTATATATATTTCTGATATTAATTGAATACAATAAATCTTGTTCACTATTTTTCACCACGTGTGTTAATTCTAAATTCCCTTTTGGACATAAATTCCAGCGACCCCAGAGGTCTTTCGAACTTGAATCAAAATTAGGTCATACTTTCCCGGCTAGGATGCAAGAGGATGTTTGAAGAAGTTTTATTTTTTTCATAACATGAAGTAATAGTAATCTATACCCCTACATTCCCACGTGGGACAAGAGTTATCCTTTGCGGCAGTATCCTTAACTAAACTAACTTACTTACGCAATTTTCCCTACATATATCACCTGAGTGACCTTTGGTGAGCCCCCCACCCTCGCCTCAAAGCTAACAACTAGTCCGTGGGCAAATATGCTCCGTATCGCACTCAAACCTCGCACATTTGAATTAATCATAACTCTCAAAGTATTATGAATTATGAAATGAGGTAGGTGTTAAAAGAAAGAGAAACTCAAATAAATTTTGTTTTCATTGTTACAGTTAATTCATCTGTCGCATGTTGGACAATAATTACATAAAACACGTTCGCCAGACATCACTCCACTGGACTTCTTCCTCTAGGGGTATGTAAAAGGCCGTGTGTTTGCGACTCCTGTACAAGGTCTTCATCATTTACGAATCCGTATACTTGACACAATTGCAACAGTACCGATGGACATGTTGGACAGAACGTGGCACGAAATCGAATACAGACTTAATATTGTTCGTGCTACTAATGGTGTACACATAGAGATGTTTTAGTGTGTGGCAATGTGTGGCAATGAAAATTCTTTGAGATTCTGTTACGTTTGATATCGATCTCATTTAATAATTCCGCATACTTTGATAGTTATGATTAATTAAAATGTGGGATGTTTTGAACAGGACACCCTGTAATTATTACTATAAGGAGAAAGTCATAATAAATTTTGATCAGGACCATAATTTAGACTTGAGGATATTTTACGGGCGAGAAAATATTTAATCTTGGTACCCATGGCTTAAAGTCCCTTACCGGTGGAATTGTCCCCTTGGAAGTGTCCTACCTAAAAATTCCATCGACCCCGGCCGGATTTGAACTCGCGACTCTCGGGACCAGGGGTAAAGAACGTATTCCCTAGACCGGCATTACCGATTTTTTATCAAGTCGGTAATGAATATCGAATACGAAGCTGAGTGAAAACCGTCCAGACCCTATACTCAAGGAAACGTTTCTGCTTCCTAGTGGAGAAAAGGAAGCCAGGACCCTTGGTATACTATACACATGTTAAGCGTTACAGCACAGAGGCAGTCACTAATAATAACTATGATGATATTTTTTAAACTAAGAATATTTCTATTTTAAAATAGATTTCCTTCATCCAGAAGAAACTTTCATTATCCAGTAATTTCTATATCATCCATATTCTTCTACCCTGTCTGTTTCCCTACATGCTTTGAACTATATCCTCTAATTATGTCGTGATATTCCACTTTAACTGCTGCATTTAACAGTCCATTCAAAAATCATCTTTGAAATTCGTTTCTTCCCTCATCCCGTAAGTATGACCAAACCATTTCAATTCTTCATTCTCGACTTCTACCAGATTTAAAATAACATTAATAATAATAATAGTAATAATAATAAAATAATAATAATAATAATAATAATAATAATAATAATAATAAGAAGAAGACAATAGTATACGAGAATTTGAGAATAAAGTTAGCTAGGAAAAAGTTGGACACAAAAGAGAGATGAACAGACAGGTGAATGGAGAAAAGTTAGTAACAGTGAGCTTCATGATCTTCATGGATGCAGTAACAAAAGTTCAGCACCGCAGATTAGGATGGGTAAGAATGTGGCGCGAATGAGAATTCAAAAGGGACATGGAAATATCTTGTAGAAAATGGAGAAAAAAAACGGAAAAACGCGTAGTAGGAACGTCAAGAATGAGAACGACTGGAAAAGAGGAATAAGGGACGTACGGATAGTTTATATTAGTAAGTAAAGTAAAGTGATCCCACAACAGGCCCGGAGGCCCTTGGGGTAGTAGGAGATTAAGGCTCCCACATTTTCTAGACAATCGGCACTTTATGTCAGCCGGGTTGTCAGCCCTTTGTGACGGCCGCCTTTACCCCCAGAACAAGCGTCTTGTACTCATTTCCGTTAGAGGCTGAGTCGACCCCAGGACCATAGTGCCGCCAGAGGGTTTGGGTCAGTTTAAAAATCCTGACCCCAACGGGACTTGAAACCCTCGACCCTCCGGCTTGTAGCTCAGTGCCTTAACCACTACGCTACGGGCGTGATATTTAGCGCGCCCAATAATCTCCTCTTTTGTTAGTGGCAGTGAGATGGATACTTATAAAAATTATTAATGGTA